>MU865048.1:12673-31322 GCA_033576145.1 Cladorrhinum samala | reverse complement strand
GGGGGGGCGCCCACTAATTTTTGACCACCCCCCCAAAAAACGCACCCCAAAAAAAAAAAAAAAAAAAAAACTCTGCTACAAAAAAAAAAAAAAAAAAAAAAAAAAAAAAAAAACCTCCAAAAATTGTCACTCCGAGACCCTGCAGCCAATAGCCTGTCATACCCTCCGGCAGTTTCTATTTTGGCACTGCCACTTCCATGGGATCGCATTCCTATCCAAGCCCCACATTTCCCCCCTGTGAACCTGTACAGGTGAGCATTCCCCCCAACAAGAATTGGAATACGAGTTCCTGGTGATGCAAGTAACGTAGTGGAAACTCCAGATGGTGAAATGCATAAGGGAGGCAACCTTCGTCTTATTTTTTTTTCTCATTCTCACCTCCACCTGACCCATGGCGGTCTAAAGGATTTAAGGATCCCAGTGTTTCGAGTCCGTCACCAAGGCTTTTGATTGGAATGATTGGCACCAGGTGAGTGGAATGCCAAGCTGAAAAGCAGCAAGGCCCGTCCCCGCGGAACTAGACATCAAGTGTCCACCTGCTCCGGGGTCGGCAACTTTTGAATGGATTCCGGGCGGCCAACCGTCAGTGTTGGATTTAGTCTACTAATAAAACTCATCCTAAAGTTCAAGCGTGCAAGACTTCTTATTAAACGCCAATTTTCCCCAATGGGGAAATCGCAGAACATGTCGTCATGAATCATTCGCCCATCCCAGGACGGGACCCTTTGGAGATAGGACATATCCGCGTCGGTTTCCGACTCTGCCGATTTTTTCCCCCCCCCCCCCCCCCCCAAAAAAAAAGGATAATGGCACCGTTCTACGTAGTTTGAGTACAAATTCTACTAGGAACCTGCTGACCACACTCGCATTGTCTATCACATTGGTTTGCAGTATCAGTTGCTATCACAAATCAGCAGCCGGGGAGTATTAGCAGTGAAATCCAATCTATGATAAACGAAAGCGTTCTAGATAGTACGGGTCGTTATATTTTCGAGATATATGACTAATTTACATGACTGGAAAACAATACACTATTAGACTACCGGCCCCTAGGAAAATGAACGCCTTTGTCATCTCAAGGCCGTGTTGATAAATGGTCCCAGTTCGACAGCCCTTGACGCACGCAATAGGTTCGCAAGCTGGCCGAAAGAAAGAAAAGAAGGAAAAAAAACACCAACCTCCGCCCCCCCCCCCAAAAAAAAAAACCAGAACACCCGCAATCACCCTCAGAAGCTAAAACACATTACCAGAAGCCCAACCATATTTTAAGACCGCCGACCCTTCTGAAATGGCTCAAGTTCACGCGGGGGTATAGGAGGAAAATGTCAGCTACCTCAGGTTCGCCATTCACAACTCCCTTACCTTGCCATCCCTCACACTCAAGCCTCCACTGGGCCTTGGCTCCGAGTCTTCCTCGCCGTCTGGCCAACAGGCGTGAGAATCTTTCTCTCCTTCTTGGGACGGCCGGGCTTCCTCGCTGGAACGGTGCCGTTGGTAGTCGCGCTCTCGGTCGTGTCAGGCTTCGCCTTCTTGCTCTCCGCGTCATCGTCGGCGCCAAACGCGTCTTCTGCTTTTCTCTTCCCGTTGCCAACGGCTGATTCCGTCTTTTCAACCTCGGCAGCGGTTGTATCATCCGAAGCTTCTTTCATCTGGACGTCCTCCCTGGTGTCCCCATTAGCAGCACCAGAAATACCATCAGCGGTAGCATCACTGGTAGTAGCAGGAGCAGGAACCGAGACAGGTTCCACTTCCGGCTTTTCAGGGGCCTCCTCCACACTTGCCGGCTTCCCGGTCGTAACAGGCTGAGCGGAAACACCGTTCAATTCTGCGGTCGGCTCAGCGGCCGTGTCCGCTGAAGGCGCGGCAACTTCGGTCGATTGCGCTGGATCGACCATGTTGGGCTTTGAGTCCTCGCTCGTTGTCTTGACATCTTTGACCTCGCTGCCGTTAGGAACCACGGTGGTCGTAGAAGCAACTTCGGTTGGGGTTCCCCCGGCTTTGACTGATTCTGTCGCAACCTCAGTCGTGACGGCCTCGTCACTCTTTTTTTCGACGGGCGCGGCAACCTCAGGAGCGGATGTCTCCGGCGCAATGACTAGACGGCGGGCAGCGATCTAAAGTCAGCATTCCACGAAAAGAAGTCCTCCTTCATCTGACATTCTGCCACGCACGTGCGGCAATTCCCAATCCTCCCCTTGTTGGCGATGATGGGCTGGTCAAGTGTGCCAATGAGATCTCACCTTTCTCCGCTTCGGCAGCCATTGCGACAATGACGTAAGGGCGATCTCTAAAGCAGCGCCAAGCACTTAGCAGTAGGGCAGGGAAATATCTGGCGAGATTAAAATGTCTGCACAAGTGATTTTTGATGTGGATGATGAGCAGTTTAGGTGGTCGGTTGGGTGCGATTCATGGGCTGATCGATGATGGAAGAATGTGAGAGAAAAGTAGGACAGCTCCGTGAGGAAGCACAGGCTGGGAAATCGAAGCTGGAAAAGCGCATGGCTGGAGGTGCCCCGGCCGGGATGAGCAGAGCAGCATTGCCATCGTTCACACGGCTCAGGTCAGGTTGCACGAACGAATCAGAGTTCTCCGAAGGCAGTGTATAAGTGGTGTACCGTGTACTGTGTGAAGAAGCTGGAACGTCGGAGCCAGCACCCGTCCCACCGAGGTCAAGCAGGCGGGCAAGGCCCTACCTACTGTGTACCTAAGGTAGCCAATTCCTTGTCTAAAAACGTGGAGGACATGGGAACCGCGCTCGTGTTTCCCGTCTGCAACCAAGTTCCAGCGCCACATTAATATTGTTTGCGGGGTTCAATGATGGGCATGGCGGGGTCGATCAACTCGCACTGCAGTCTGGGTTGAAGCGTTCGCTGACAATTTCATCTTGACGCAATTGAAAAGAAATACCCAATGCGGTGCTTATCTGGGCATCTATCTAAAAGTGGGCCACGGATTGCCAAGCACTTCGAATCGACGTTTGGTGAAAAAAAAAAAAAAAAAAGAAACCTTCCTTGCTCGTCAAATCGGTCAGTCCCGATCCCATACCGAACCAAACGCTTGCTCTTCTTGAATGTTTCGAAATCTTTCTCATCAAACCACACCGGGGAGCGCTCACATATAGTGCTTTGCATAAATTGTGCAAGTTGCTGATTATCCGTGTTCTTGCATGGGGTTTGCCAATGCCAGCATCAAATCCCCATAGGAATGATTGCGTTTTTACCTACAATTCCAGCCAGTTGCATATCATGGGTACATTTTGGCCTCGAAAATGTTCAGCTTCTGTCCCGCTTTCTCGCGGCTTTCTATTCCTGCCGAGAACAACTAGAAACTCTATTTTTTAACCTTTTTTTTTTTTTTTTTTTGGCTCGGTGTTCGGTGCTCGGTGCTAGTATTTCGGAGTCTTGACTCTCGTCCGCCAAGATAGCAAAGGAACATGTAGCTGCACATAATACCTACAATTAATTTGAGGGGGTAGGATTCTGGATTGCCTGATGACAACATACCTATACGCCCGCACCTGAGAAGCTGCTTGAGCCTTCCATCGATCCCCACAATATTTACGAGTTTGCCGTCTGGAAGAAAACAACTTGGCCACTCACAGAACGCCGAGCGCGGGCCAAGAGAATCCTCTCGGGGCGCCGTCCACGTGCCAAAATAGCGGCGCTCTAAGACACGGCTGAGCATGTTGCACGCCCAAGCAGATGCACTACACGCCGGTCCGTAAACGCAGCGGACGGCGGCATATCCGGTAAGCCGACTCGGGACGGACTCGGAGCAGTGTCCGGATGAGAGTTTGAAGCATAAAAAAAAAAAGCCGGGCACGACTTTCGGGAACGCTTGACATACAGAAAGTTGCCGAACCCCCAATTCCCAAGTCAGAAACAAAAAACAAATCAATAATAATGAGCAAACGACAAGGCGCCAAGGGAGCAAAAGGCGGGTTGCCGAGCCTTATACGCCAAGAAGAGTCCGATCTCACCCTATCAGATTGTGGCTTGGGCGAGGTTAGCCTTTGTTGAAGCCAAGGGATGACGCTTTTGTGCCTCGTTTTGCCACCCACCTCCAGTCATATCACGCCTTGGAGACGCCCACGGCGGGGCACTCAAGACGTTTGCCATGACCAAATGCTTGGCTCGCCCAGCAATCAAGACGCACCAAAGAGTCAATTCCCGCTCCAACCTGCCTGATATACCGGGATAGAGTTCTTGGGTTATCTTGGCCTACCAACCGCCAAGTCATCTGCTTCTTGGGAGGCCGGGTTATCAGTGAGGGGGGCGTGAAGGATCCTTGGAAGCAATGGACGAACGGTGCCTATAACAATGAGGGTATCCCATCATTCTACTGTCCGTCATGACCTCCTCTCGTCACTGGGAAGAAAAAAAATAAGCTCCTTAACCCGTTCCTCCCAACAAACGTTCTGCCCCCGAAACGGACTCCCCCAATCAGCTGTTCCAGGGTCGACCATTCATCTATTACCTGACAACTTTCTCCGTTCTATTGCCTGACAACCTTCTCCGTTAAACTCCAATGAGGCAAGCTGTGGAGTGATTGTATCGTCGCCGAACCTTCTCCATGTCTGGCGAATTCCCCAAACACCCATTTCTGCTCGACATCCCGGATGTCGTGCAAGCTCTCGGTACTGATGTTGATAAAGGTTTGAACGAGACTCAGGTTGCCCAGCTGCAACAGAAATACCCCCGCAATGAGCTCGACATCGGGGGCAGTGTTGCCTGGTATACCATTTTCATCCGCCAGCTCTTCAATGCCATGATTCTGGTGCGTGCCTACCCTTCCCCTCCCTTCTCCCCCCCAATCCTTCTATGCTCTCTCAAACCGGATCATGAATGCTGACATTCTGGAAAGGTGCTGTTCTTTGCAATGACTCTCAGCTTCATCATCAAGGACTGGATTGAGGCTGGTGTCCTGGCGGCCGTCATCATTCTCAACGTATCCATTGGCTTCTGGCAAGAACTCAGCGCGGAGAAGAAGATGGACGCTCTGCGGGCTCTCTCGTCCCCCAGTGCTGCTGTCCTCCGTGGCGGCAAGACTATCGTTATTCCCAAGTAAGTGTTGATCTCGATACAAACTAGTAATAGCCGAGGATATTTTTCGTCAAAGATGCTGACTCCTTTCCTCCACCAAAACAGTGCCGAAGTTATCCCCGGTGATATTGTGTCGATCAAGATGGGCGACACCGTTCCGGCCGATATCCGTCTCTTCGAAGTCATGAACCTCAATTGTGACGAGTCGTCCCTCACGGGAGAGTCAATGCCGATTGAGAAGGTGACAACCATTGAACACCACGACAAGGACGAGACCGAAGTCAGCATCGGTGATCGCACCAACATCGCCTACGCCACCACTATTGTCCAAAAGGGCCGGGGACGTGGCATTGTAATTGCTACTGGCATGGCCACCGAAGTCGGCAAGATCGCTGCTTCTAGCACCAAGAAGAGAAGAAAGGCCGGAAGATCCATGAACTGGAAAAAGTACGGCAAGACGGCGCCCATCAAGGGCGGTGTTCGACGCGCGTACGATTTCGTTGGCAAGTTCCTTGGTCTGACCGAAGGCACACCTTTGCAGATCAAGCTGGCAAAGCTGGCATATTTCCTTTTCTTCTGCGCCCTGATCCTGGCTGTCATCGTATTCGGCGTCAACAGGTTCAAGGTCAACCAGGAAGTCCTCATCTATGCCATTTCGACCGGTATCGCCATTATCCCAGAGTCCCTCGTGGCTGTCTTGACCATCTCCATGGTCGTGGCCACGACCGTCATGAGGAAGGCCAACGTCGTCGTTCGTGATCTTTCTGCTCTCGAAGCGCTGGGAGGCGTTACCAATATTTGCTCTGACAAGACCGGCACGCTCACGCAAGGTGCCATGATTGTCAAGAAGGTCTGGCTGCCAGCAACAAGCATTTATACTGTCAAGAATTCGATGGACCCTAGCGACCCTACGATTGGAACCGTAACCTTTTCTCAGGCTGGCAACCAACCCCAAGAAGAGCCTCGCGATTATGATCAGGAGAGAACCACGCAGGCTATCAAATTCGACGTTCCGGATGAGAAGCTTCACACGAAGCCGAAAAGCTCGCCCGAGGCTGAAGCCGAACTCACCCCCGATCTCCGCTTGTTCCTTCTTTCGGCAGCGCTTTGCAATCTGGCAACGGTTCGTTTCGACCAGGAGGAGGACAAGTGGAAGACCACAGGCGAGCCGACCGAGGTTGCGCTGCAGGTCTTCTCCCACAGGTTTGAGAGAGGCAAGAAGAAAATGGAGGCTGCTGGATGGAGCCAGATCGCCGAGTTCCCCTTTGACAGCACCATCAAGCGCATGTCGGTCGTGTACAATGGCCCCGAGAACAACGACGCCGAAATCGGCACCGAGAACAGCATCGTTTTTACCAAGGGCGCCGTCGAGCGCATCATTGACTTGTGCAGCCATGTCGGCGAGGAGCGTATGACGGCCGAACACAAAGAGAAGATCCTGGAACAGATGACCAGCTTTGCTTCTCAGGGCCAGCGTGTACTGGCAATCGCATACAAGACCTGGAATGGCAAGTATGTCCCGGAAAAGCACCACGAGAACGAAGAGGCCCTTCGTAGCTCTGTCGAGTCGGATTTGACCCTCATCGGCCTTGCGGGCATCTATGATCCGCCTCGACGCGAGACAACCCCTGCCATCTACGACTGCGCTCAGGCTGGAATCAAGGTACACATGTTGACGGGCGACCACCCCGAGACGGCCAGGGCCATTGCCAAGGAGGTGGGCATCATTCCGCACAACCTGGGTGTTCTCCCCGCCAGTGTCGCCGACACCGTGGTGATGAAGGCGACCGATTTTGATAAGCTGTCTGAAGAGCAGATTGACGCCATGGAGGACCTCCCTCTCGTTATCGCCCGGTGCGCTCCCGAGACCAAGTCTCGCATGGTTGAGGCGCTCCGTCGCCGCAATGCTTTCATGGCCATGACCGGCGACGGCGTCAACGATGCTCCATCCCTGAGTCGTGCCGATGTGGGCATTGCAATGGGTTCTGGCAGTGATGTCGCAAAGTCGGCCGCCAAGATTGTGCTCACGGACGACAAGTTCAACTCGATCGTTGCTGCCATCCGGGAGGGTCGCCGCATGTTCTCCAACATCCAAAAGTTTATCCTCCATCTCCTCACCAGCAACGTTGGCGAGGTTATTCTCCTCATCGCCGGCCTTGGCTTCCTCGACGAGTTGAATCAGTCGGTGTTCCCAATTTCGCCCCTCGAAATTCTCTGGATCAACATGGTGACGTCTTCCTTCCCTGCTTTCGGTCTCGGTCGTGAGAAGGCCAGCGCCGACATTATGCGCAAGCCTCCTCACAATAAGAGGCGCGGCGTCTTCACAAACCAGATTCTGGTCGACATGTTGGTGTACGGCATCATCATGGGCACCTGCACTCTCATGACTTTTGTGATTATTATTTATGGCGTGCACGACGGCAAGTTGGGCAGGGAATGCAACAGCAAGAACTACAACGAGAGTTGTAAATATGTCTACCGCGCCCGTGCCGCCGTGTTTGCCGAGCTGACGTGGATGATTCTCCTCAGCGCTTGGGAGTTCAAGGATATTCGCCGGTCGCTGTTCCGGTTGAACCCCGATTCGACCTCCAAGTTCCCAGTGTTCAAGGATCTCTGGGAGAACAAGTTCCTCTTCTGGGCCGTCGTGATTGGCGGTCTCAGCGTGTTCCCCACCGTCTACATCCCGACCCTCAACACCAAGGTGTTCAAACACAGCGCCATCTCCTGGGAATGGGCCCTGGTCGTCGGCATGACCATCGTTTTCGTTCTCGGCATCGAGGCTTGGAAGGCCGTCAAGCGGTACTTCAACATCCTGGATGACCACAAGGTCATCAGAGGCGCCTGGTCGCAGGGCGAAGAAGGTACCAAGAGGTTCGGAAAGTCAATGAGTTTCTCGAGCTTGAAGAGCTGGGCGTCTAGATCGAAAGCCCAGTCGACTGGTCCCCTAACCCCGAGCACGACACAGCAGGGATTGCATCCTTAGGAACCTAACGCATTGCGGGAGGCCTGGATCCACTGTTTATGATTGGTTTTTTTTTGGTGTGTGTGTGTTGGGGGGGGGGGTGTGGTTTCGTATGTTTTCTTTTCTTTTTTTGGGTTATTGCACTCGTGGAGGGTTTTTTTTTGGTTCGGAAACTCCTGGAGGCAGTGATTGTGGAAAGAGGGAGCGGGAGATGTTATAAAAAAGGGGGCCGATGGATATTGATGATATGACAGCGATACCAGTCCTTTTTTTTTTTTTTTTTTTTCATCATTGTCCTATGTTGACATGTATGATGATACCTATTGTTGGGACATTTGAAGAAAAAGAAAAGGTTTTGCCTCCTTTTGAATAGTGGTTCTAGAAGAGGGTGAGGAGTCCATGGTTCTTTTTGGCTTTGGTTACCGTTCTTTTTTTTTAATTGGGGGGGGGGGGGGAGGGGGGTTGTTCCATAAAACCAAAAGGGGAGAAAAAAACCTTCACCCAGGGTGGTTGGAAAGAGGTCGAGATGTTTTTTTTTTCTTTTCTTTGGTTTTATTTTCGTTCATGATTTATGTCATGATTTCGGTGGATTAGAGAATTAGCGTAATAATGCTTGAAGGGTTTATCGAATATGGGGAATTCCTTGTTGTTGATGGCTGAGTGATGGTCCTGATATTGTATTGGTGAAAGTTGTTGTGATTGAAACAGGTGAATGTTGGTAATAGTAAGCAGGAATATACTGAGTGTACAGTGTACCTTACGTCGGTTGTGTTGACTTCCAAGTATTCTTCATGAGCGAGTGAGTGTGGAAAATTTGACAAAACCTGCTTGAGAACTTCCACGCTAGCCCTTAGGAAGGCTAGTACATACATACAATATAAATTATTCATCAACAAATCATGGATGGATGGCTATTCATTTCTATTCTTGTCGAATTTGATTGACACTTGAATTTCATCTTTTTTTTTTTTTTTTTTTTTTTTTTGTGTAGGAAATCAAATGTTCCTCCCCCCGGTAACGCTGATGGTCTGACCCGAGATGTAGGAGCTCAAGGGCGAAGCGACAGCCAGCACGGCGCTCGCCGCCTCGGTCGCCGTCCCCGGCCTCCTCAGCGGGATGTCGAGGTAGGGCACCGGCCCGGCCGACTTCTTTTGCTTCTCGGGGATCCCCAGCGCGACTTTTTGCCCGTCGACCTCGACGAAGGCGCCGGCCTCCTTGTTGGCCGTCAGGCGCGTCTCGATGTGCCCAAAGGCGACGGTGTTTGCGCGGACCCCAAAGGACGGCCCCCACTCCTTGGCGATGGTCTTTGCGAGGCCGATCACGCCGGCTTTGGCCATGGCGTAGTTGGCCTGCCCCGCGTTGCCGTGCACGCCCGAGGTCGAAGAGATGTTGACGATGTTGCGGGGCTCGCCGTCCTTGACGCGGAAGTAAGGGGCCGCTTCGCGGACCAGTTTGAAGGGTACGGTGGAGTGGAGGGAGAGGATCGTGTCCCATTGTTTGTCCGTCATCTGTTATAAGATGGACGTTAGCGAGGGGGGAGGGTAAATTGAAGGGTTAGTGGTATCTTTTTATATATATATAATACACACCTTGTGGATGACGGCGTCCCAAGTGAAGCCGGCATTGTTGACTATGATGTGTATCTTGCCGTTTCCAAACTCTGCGGCCTTGCGGACAAGTTCCTTGATGTAGCCATCCTTGAGGAGGTCGCCTGGGACGGCGAGGGCTTCCCCGCCGCTGGATCTGATTTTGGATGCGACCTCCTCCGCTTTGGGACCGTCAATGTCCGAGACGACGACTTTGGCCCCTTCGTTGGCGAAGAGCCTGGCGCATTCGGCGCCGATGCCTTGGCCGGACCCGGTGATGATTGCTACTTGGCCGGCCAGAAGCCCCTTGGGGTAGTTGAGGTGGCGGGCGATTTGGCCGATTCTTTCAGACATGTTTACTATGAATACCTCAAAGTCTAGGGGAGAGGAAAGCAACACTATCTGGCAGCTAGCATCTTTCAGACTGGGGCGGAGAGGAGGGAGCTATTCTTATATGCAGATCAGCGAGAAATTGATGCCGAGGTATCGTCACCCGGGTCCCGGATTTAGATCCCCAACTCAATCACACTACTGCAGTCACCCCTAGGCCATTTCCCCACGCATCCATCATGACGCTGTTAAGTTTCCAGTCCATGGATGGTACTGTATCGACAAATCTTTTTGAACGTTTTATTTGTATCTTGACACCTTGCTCTCTGACAAAGGCTTTGGTAGAGGCGAAGTTTTCGGTGCTGGTAGTATAGAAAAATCACCCTCCAATGATCACTTCCACTTCAAACTCCCGGGATACCTTAGAATCCAGAATAATGTTGTTCTATTAATTAAATGTAACTCTTGCATTGGAGACGTTGAGGGGGACCTGGAGCCAAGCCTGGGGTACGCTAAACAATCGCTTACCCCGCATTCTGGCAATGCTTGGGGCAAGCTAGTGGAGGGCGGGGACACTCAGCAGCTGGAAGGTGGGACAAACCTGAAAACGTGCTTGGTACCTGACATCTTCTTCCACACACGCACAGGCAATCTCATCACCACCAGAACCGGCACCCTCGAAAAGATGCAGTCATCGAGACACGCGCAGTCGTCCTCTTCCTCCTCCGCCTCGATGCAGAGAAGAGGCGGCCGAGCCCCGTCAAACCACCATCATCTATCGCGCCTCAGGCCAGCCGAGATCGACCCTCTCGCAGAGTACGGGCTCCCATCCAAGGGCGAGAAGCGCCTGCTCTCATTCAAGGTCCAGGAGAGCTACTACACAAGAATCGTCGAACGCTACCTCGCCTTCTGCACAGAAGCGGGCGACCCTTCCAACCTCCAGAAGCAGCTCGCCCGTTCAGACCCCTCCCCGCCGTCCTCGTCTTCGCCAACTCCAGACTTTACCTCGCCGCTCCCGAGCCCAGCAAGCACCACCGGCGCGCTCCCGGACTTCGCGTCCCCCTCCGCCTCCACCGGTATCAGCCAGATCCTCTCGGCCCTCCGCAAAATGAGGGAGGCAATCGTCGCCTCGAAGCGCCGCGACGCCTTCTCGGCCCAGGTCTACCTCTTCGCCATCCGGTGCGGGATCCTCGCCTCGGCGTACGAGACCTACTACCCGGCCCTGCTCTATCTCCTCCGCGGGATACACCCGGTCCACAGCCTCACCAGCGTGGAGCTGAACGAAGTCGTGTCCTACCTGGTCCTCGACACCGCCTGCCGGAGGGGCGACCTCGCCTCGGCCTACGCTCTGAGGAACAAGCACAAGCTCAAAGACGGCAAAGTGGACGGCGTACTGAAAGCCTTGGCGGGTGATAACTGGTTCGTGTGGAGGAGGATGCGGCGCAGGGTGGACGGGTACAAGGCAAAGATTATGGAGTTTGCTGAGAAAGAGATGAAGGAACAGACGCTGAAGGCGTTTAGGAGGGCATATCTGACCGTTCCTTTGGAATACCTGGAGCGCGCGGTAGATGAGACTTGGGACGTGCTGAAAAATAAGTACAATATTGAGTGGGATTTAACGGGTGAGGGGAAGGTGATAATCAGGAAGGTACCGGCTAGGACGGGGTAAATGGAGGAGCTAATGGGAGATCTTTTTTTTTTTGGGGGGTGTCTGTGTGTTTGCATTGGAAGGCGTTTTCTCAAAAATAAAGAGGTAAAATGATAGATACCCTCATGTTTTGGTTTTTTTTTTCTACGGATATATTTGGGGAGTCATAGGGAGCATTAATTCCTAGTCTAGCAAGCGGAAAGCATGGGTTTAGGTCTGGTAATGAGCGGAATAATCATGAGTGGACGATTGTGGTATTCAAGTTACCGTCAAATAGAAAGGGATATAGATTCTTTTATCTTCCGTTTTGGGATGATGCGGTGAGATCTAAGCTGAGATGAGGATAACAAGCAAGGCAGGCGGTATCCAACCGAAAGAAAGAAGGCTCACGTAAAGTTAGTCCTTCTGAGAGGGGGCGGAAGCAGTCGAGAGAATTATGTATATTTTTTAAAGCTCGAATTTTTGGTATAAACATGTTGAGCCACGAGCAAGGCTAACGTGAGACTACCTGTTACCCCATGCTGCAGGTAAACTGACAAGCCCGCGCGACGTTTCACCGACAGATGGTTTTTATCTGCGGGAGGCCGCGCCAAAGCCAAGAAAGATCAAATTAGTACAATGGGTATTTTCTAGACAACTCCAGCCAAAACAAAAACATGGCCACCTTTTCTCGTCAGAGCTTCAATTGACCAAAAAATCGCCGATATCTTCCGTCTCCCACCGCATCCAATCAGTCAACACCTGATGGGTGTTTAGAGAAGAGCAAGGGCGGCGACAATGCCGCCAACGGCACCAAGACCGGCAGCAGCAGTGGGCCGGGGACCGAAGTTGGAGCTCTGGCTCGAGGACTGAGCGGAGGAGCCAGCAGCATCAGATGCGCCTCCGGTAGGGGCAGCGGAGGTCTCGGAGCCAGAGGCCTGGGAGTTGGTGGCAGAGCCGGTAGCGGTGGGGCCGCTGTCGCTGGTCGTCGTGGAAGACTTTCCGGAGCCCGTGGTCTTAGCACCGGTGGGGGAAGCAGTCGGGCAGTTGACGGCGGTAGGGAGAGTGGTCACGCCGAAGCCCCTGCAGAGCTGTTGTGTAGGAAAACGCGGTCAGCGACAAATTTCGATCCTTGATTTTTTTTATATGCCACGGTTGTGGAGGAGATGCAAGACTTACCGACGAGGCGAAGACGACGGCCGAGGTCTGAGCGGGAGCATCGCAGACACCAACCAAGCAGCAGGCGATGCTGTCGATGAAGGCGCTGTTGCTGCAGATGCACTTAGGATCCGAGCCGCAGTTGCCAATGCCGCCCCTCAAGTACTGGTCGGCGCATTTTTGCTGGATTGAGAAGAGCATGCGTTAGCAATAGGGTAGGAGAAGCAACCTTAGCGACAACTGTGGTTTCGACTTACAGCACAGGAGGGGAGTTCGGGGTTGCCCTGAGCGGCAACGGCGGTGGCGAGGGCCAGAGAAAGGAGAACGGCGGGGACCTTCATCTTGATGGTATTTTAAAACGCGTAGGATATCGTCGGACGGTAATGGATGGATAGGTTTGTAGGACGAATTGGGCTGAAGACGTGAAAACCAGGAAGGAAGGGAAAGGAATGAGGCGGTCGACGGAACAACAATGAATGTTATTTAAATAATTATGACCCAAATTCTGGAGACTGGGGGTGGGCTGCCCCAGAGAGATCAACCAGCCTACCGCATTGGGATGTTCTGGAAGTGCGACCCAATGGGGGGCCTCCATCAAGACAAGGGTTACATGGGATCTCCGTTGCTGCTGGTTCCTGCAATTTTACGGGGGTTGGCATGGGAGTTGCATTCTGCATTTGAAGCTAACCCAACCTACCAACCATTTCATGGATGGGAGGGACGGGAGGCTAGACTCTCTAATGAGTGATAAGTATTCACAATTTCTCTTCCTGTCTGTCTTTTTTTCTTCTTGTTAAAGCGGATGCCGCTTATGTGACGTAGCGTACGCATAGCGCACAGTGTCACAAGATATCGGGCCGGCAAAAAAAAAAAAAAAATGGAAGTTTTACACCTCCATTTGTGATTTATCAGAAAGCGAATACACAACTAACGGCCAATTTTCATGTCGAAGAAATCAGGATGCCGAATCGAGAATTGTGTACGGATCTGGTATCACCATGTACGCCGGAATACACAAGCACTCGAATGATATCCAGAAATTCGAGGTTCCCTGACGTTGTCTATCTACCTCGAGATCCCAACGCACAATTGACGGTTAACGATCTCGACGTTTTGAAGGGCGGATTCGCTTGACTGCGGAGAGTGGATATATTAGCGGGGCGCTCGAGCCGAAGTGAGATCTGCACGCGGCGTTTCTGGCAGCCCGGATGATCTCCACCATCATGGTGTTGGTTTTTGTGCATTTGTTTCCCCTGTGCCGCCTCTTCAACGAGTGGATGAAAACGACTCTGTACCTTGCCTCGGCTTGTGCGAGAATGCCTCTTGTGTTTGCCACGTTCAACAGCAAGCAGAGCCAGTGAAACAGAGATGAAGGTATTAAGATTCAGGAACCCTGGTTTGGGTGGTTGGACGAGTGAAACCGCTCCCTTGGGTTCTCTGGCAACCCATTTGAGGCATCGAAAAAGCCGGTGACGATTTGGTCCAACCAACCCCACCGCCGAACGGCCAAACTACTGAACTGCCCAAAGATTTGGTGGCTCGGACGCATTCCACTCCAGTGCATGTGAGAATGTGATTGGCTTGTTGGGGCGGCGCAGGTACCTTGCACCCTGAGCGCTTGCCCCTGTAGGCGCCTTGGCGTGAATTCAATGGGCAAGACCCGTGGGCAGGCAGTCGACCACTGAGATCTTGTGCTGATGTGAGCTGAGCAGCTCTGCGCAGAGCTGTCGGAATATGCCATTCGCTTTCGGCTTCCTCGTCCTCGACGACCAACAAAACTTACAAAAAAAAAAAAAAAAGGCCCCCGACGACCCTAAAAGATTTACCCTTTTCATCGACCTCCCTTTCACCCCCTCGCGACGACATCCTCCCCACCTACGATGCTAGCATTTTGAGTCGACCGTTTCATCTTATCCTGCCTCTAGGAAACCAAGAGATATTACGTACGGATTAAAGATGGGTTTGGGAATCCTTGAAGACAAAGTGTCGGACAATGTGCCCGGTACGGTAAACCCTGGCCCATCACTATCCACACCAGCACATTTGCGACTGACGAGATGGGCTTCATGCTGTAGGCACGACGAGATATTTTGACGACCCAGACAGACCCCAATATGCCCGAGATGGAGTTACAACTCTGAAATGCGACAAGAGCGGTCCCGTCCCTATCATCCTCGTTCCTCAGCCCTCTGACGACCCAAACGACCCCTTGAACTGGCCGCTGTGGAAGCGCGACCTGATCACCTTCATCCTATCCCTGACCGCCATATTCGCGACGTGCTTGGGACCCATCCTCGCCGCCAACACACTGACTCTCACGTTCGATTTTGTCGTTCCCTTCACCAAGGTCGCCGAGTTGACGGGCTGGTATCTGTTTGGCGTCGGCATCGCGGCCTTCATAGTTGTCCCGTCCGGGCGCATCTGGGGAAAGCGCCATCTTTTCGTCGGTGGGACACTGCTGTTAGTTGTCACAGCAGCATGGGGCGGTGGGTCAAGGAAGAACTATGCCTCGATGGTAGCCTCGAGGGTGTTCCAGGGCGTCGCGACAGCGCCCTTTGAGTCGCTCGTCAATGCTGCGGTTGGCGATCTGTACTGCGTGCATCAACGCGGAATTCGCATGGCATTTACCAATTTGGCAGTGTTTGGGGGAGCCTTCTTCACGCCTATTCTTGTTGGAAAGATTACCCATGTCATGGGGTGGTGGTGGACGTTCTATTTCGTCGCCATCTTCTGCGCCCTGTGCTTCCCAGCCGTCTATCTCTTTTGCCCGGAGACTGCATACCGTCGAGAAGAATCCTTGAATCTTGTCTTTGCCAACGAGGCGAACAAGGACGCTACGAACCATAACGCGAGTGCTGCGGTCGAGGATCCCGAGAAAGCTGGTGGCAACTCGAACTCGAGCAACCCGCCTTCCACTCCTTCCGAGACCAGAGAGGCCGCCACACCGGCCACGCTTCGACAGAGATTGGCGCTTTTCAATGGGCGGAAGACGGATGAGAAATTTTGGAAGTTGCTGTTGCGGCCTCTGCCGCTCTTCTTTCACCCGGCCTTCCTCTGGGCCTGCCTAATCCAGGGTCTGATGATTGGGTGGACAGTATTCATCGGCGTCATTCTTGCGCAGTTTTTCCTGTCCACTCCTCTCTGGTGGGGCGAGGTCAAGACTGGATATGCGTACACGGCGGCCTTTGCTGGCGCTATTGGCGGCTTTTTGGTCGCCGGACTGCTGTCTGACTGGAGTGCTAAGAAGATGACCAAGTGGAACGGCGGTGTGTACGAGCCAGAATTCCGTATCGTCCTTGTCATCCCCATGATGATATTTGGGTGTGCCGGTCTTTACGGCTGGGGCATTACGGTGGATGGGTTGCTTACTGAAAAGTATCACTATACTGTGCCCTTAGCATTTTTCGGTATCCAGGTGGCTGGAATGGTCATCGGTGCCGTTGCGAGCTCGTTGTATATCGTGGATGCTTATCGTAAGTTGTTTTGACTTTTGCCGTCTTGTTTATTCCAAATACTAACAGTTCTCAGGCGACCTGGCGATTGAAGGCTTCACAATCATGATTGTGTTCAAGAACATTCTCAGTTTCGGCCTAACATTCGAGGCTTTCAAATGGCTTGTCACAATGGGAACCAAAGCGACACCCCTATTCATTATAGTTGGCTCTATTCAGGTGGCTGTCTGCCTGTCCAGTATCCCCATGTGTAAGTGGACGAAGCCTTCAGAAATATGGTTCCATGACATGCTGACCTTTTTCTACCACTGCAGACATCTATGGCAAGAGGATGCGAGCATACTTCCATCGCAATGACTTCCTTGCGGCTCTCAAGCTTAGATGATGATAATGATCATGATGATGGGAGTATGCCAGTGACGGATCTCTTGGACACTTTCATTTTTGTCCTGGGATCCCTTCGTATAATCTATGTAATACTTGTTTCTACGGGCCCGACATGGCAAGGTTGGAAAGGTCCTCAACCGCATATTAATTTGACATGTACAATATAAATTGCTTTAATAATTGTGCTTTTGTGTCTTTGTACTGTACAACAAAGTTAACATTTGTGGACTGAAACCCTCCGCGAGAAGTTGTCTGAAGAAAACATGTGAATTCGCTTGCTGCTGAACGAGGAGGGAAACAAGGGCAGGACAACTATGTGATTATAAGACAGATTGAAACCGTGGTAACCAATTTACATACAAGTTTGATCAAAATCTAGCGATAAGAATGGCTCACTGCCGCTTGAATCATGACGCCCATCAAAATACACGCCGGGAAGACAAGAAATAACCCTTCCCAGGATCTCGTAGAAATGAAACCATATTACCACTTATATTTTGGACTTTTCCTTCTTTCCGCTCTTGAGATTTTTGCTGATCTCACCGGCGAGCAAGAAATCAGGGTACACCATCTGCTCATCCAAACCAACCGCAAGGGCTCCCTGTCGCCTCCAGCCCGCGCCGTCAACGACAAGGCTGGCGCCGTTGACAAAGTTGCCCGCGTCGCTGAAGAGGTAGACGGTCGCGTCCGCTATGTCCCTGACGGAACCCACGCGCCCGCTCGGGATGCCCTTGCCCGTGGTCTGCATGTCAATCTTTGAGCTGGCGAGGCGGGCCATGCCCTCGGTCTCCCCGATGTAGCCGGGCACGACGCAGTTGGCCGTGACGCCGAAGGGCCCGTACTCGAGCGCAACGCTGGCCATGAGCGAGTCGACGGCGGCCTTGGCGGCCGAGACGTGCGCCTGGAGCGGCATTCCGGTGTAGTGGAAGGTGGCCGAGACGGAGAGGATCCTGCCGCCCGTGGTCCCGGCCTCGTTGGGGTTCGGGTTCCGCCTGGCCGACTCGACGAGGTGGGGGACGGTGGCCTTGATGGTGTTGAAGGTGCCGATCGTGTCGATGTCAATGACCGACTTGAAGGCGTTCGGCGAGAGCCCCGAGATGGGCGCGACGAAGTTCCCCGCCGCCCCCGCGATGACAAAGTCGATGGCGCCGAGCTCCCTCGCGCACCTGTCGGCGGCGGATTTCAGCGAGTCGAAGCTGCGGACGTCGACGCCGCCGATGCCGATGACCCGGCTCCCGGAGCGGACCTGGGCGATTTCCTTGGCCGCCTGTTCGGTCTTTTCGACGCTGCGGCCGATGATGCAGGCGTCGGCGCCGAGGTGCACGAGCGCGCGGGTCTGGGCGCTGCAGATCGAGCCGGCGCCGCCTGTTACGAAGACGACGCGGTTGGCTAAGGCGGGGTTTTCTTCTTGTAAGTAAAAAATACGGAGGGCTTGGTGATGTTGAGGGCCTGGATTTTGGGGGAGGGGGGGGGGGGGCAACTCACCAAAGATGTTATCCCGCCATACTGGGCTTAAGTATTGTGATTTTGGGACAGACATATTTGTGTTGACTCTTATTAGTCAAATGTGCAAATTACGTTAAAGATGGGCTGGGGTTGAGTATGAATGATGCTTTGAAAATAATAATTCTCAAATTTCAAGAAGATGTCGGTTTTACTTTTTAAAGGCTGCTTTCATGTTTTGTTAATCCGCATAGGTCCTGAGCTTACCTTGACGGCTCCCCGTCAGGTTACCTTAAGCCTTTCTCGGTAGGTACCTCGGTTTGAGACCCACCCGTTCTGGACTTGGAGCTTGGGAATTGGGGTTGTTAGCGGTCCCGCAAATCTGGGGGTGCAGTTGGGGACCGTTGGCCGCTGGCCGAGAGACGGTTGTGGTCCCCACAGGCATCTCTTAACGTTTTCAAAAGTTTCATTCTGCATGTGGGGGAAAAAGTCTAAGAGGATGTAAGCCGCCGATGTGATTTGGTAAGGGTTTTTTTTTTTTTTTTTTTTGGGGGGGGGGGGGAGAAAATAAATCAGTTGGACTCTAATTTTTATATTTTTACGAACTTACAAACTGCGCGGATAACAAATACTGAGGCCCACGAGTTTGAGATACAGATGCG
>MU865048.1:0-12663 GCA_033576145.1 Cladorrhinum samala | reverse complement strand
TCTACTCCCCCGCGGCACCCACCACCCCCCGGCTCCGCCACGCCCCGCGTCGGGCGGCCCCCCCCCCATCAGCGACCGCGGGTGCGCGGGCCCCCCCAGAAAATACATCAGTTGGACTCTAATTTGTCTATTTGTCCGAACTTCCAAACTGCGCGGATAACTCATCCTGAGGCGCACGAGTTGGAGATACAGATGCGAGATGCTGCTCAATGCAAACCGACGGAGGCAGATGCGGTAGTGGATGATGGGGCTTGGTACCGAGGGGCGTTGGACATTCTGAATGAAATGCCGCGTCGAGGGTTGCTTCTCCAAAAAGTTATGAACTGCACAAAACATGCAGCTAAACCGTTGAATCGCTTTGCGAGGGTTGACGCGCGGACCAAGGCGGGGTGCCCAGAAACGCTGAGCATTGTTCGAATAACAAGACACGGGTCGCGTCCGTTTTGATCTTTAACCCCACGGTCAATTTACGCGAGAGCGGGAGGCCCATTGCGGCATCCGTCTTATCTTGACGTTACCCTTTGCTTAACAGCTTCACTCCCCACGCTGGTAGGGAAAAAAAAAGAAGAATTCTCTCTACCCATAAAAATCAAAATAGAGCAAAAGCGCGGGCTGTAGTCTTCTCTTCTTTCTACAGCCAATAAATACAATTGAAGGATTTTTTTCCCTCTCGCGGACTTTTCTTGCAACGTTCCTCCGAACACCAACGTAACGCGCGATTCGTCTTGCATCGTACATATATACAATTGACAACACGCTCCGGCGCATCTTGTCCTCCTTGATCTGACTGCAGCCAATTGAGGGGTTTTCCCCATCAGCAACGACAAGACATTCGAAAACAATGGCAACAGACAATCGAGATGTCGAGGCAGTTGAGCCAGCTGAGGTCATAGAGCCCCCCAAGAAAAAACGAGGCCTTCCTTTCAAGCGTCCCGTCGCACGTAAACAAACGCCAGACGCCACCTCCGCAGCGCCTGGTGATGCCGCGGATTTCACGAATCCTAACAAGGCCGGCGTTGACGAGCTTGACCTGTTCAGACATTCCAAACAAGTGTTTGAGGCAGTCGCGCGGAAAGTCGAAGAGGAGCGACAGGCTTCCCTGACGCCGGAGAAGACCAGCCGCAAAAGGAAATCATCACCTGACGAAGACAGTGCGGATGGTGCTCGTAAGAGGCGCGTCTACCATTGCTGTGATTCTGCCATTCACGCTTCTTTCTGTGTGTTGCTAACTGTCCGCTCCTGTAGGCAACAATCATCATCCTCGTCAATGGCGCGCTCTCCCACCACCGCCCGGCGCTTCTCGGCGCTAGACGACTCGGACGACGACGAAATCGTGATGGACGTCAAAGGCAAAGGCAAAGAGGTGACCCGATCTTCCAGAAGATTCACCCCAAGAAAAGCCGCCGCACGTGAACAGACGTCTTCTACTATGTCGTCACCGGGTGTGGTCGTAATCGATGACAGCGACGATGAAGGCGGTGCACCAATTGGGAACCAAACCGCCGGCAAAACTAGAGCAGGCAACCCGAACCTTCACAACCCATCCCCAGACAGTTCTCCAATTGAAGTACTCAGCAAACGGGTGAAAAGCGACGACGACGACGACGACGACGACGACGAGGAGGAGGAAGACAAACCCGCCGAGGAGGCCAACGAGGATGACGAATGGGCGAGAAAAGCCTTGGAGATGCGGAAGCTCACGGAGCAGGAGGCGGTTGTCTTCATGGTGACCTCTCGCTTCCCGAACACGGGACCCATAAAAGTCCGGCGTCGGCTGGTACAGGATTTCAGCATCATAATCGACACGTGGGTGACCAAACAGTTAGAGGCCGGCGTGGAACTACCCGAGAACACCGAGATGTTTGCCACGTGGAAGGGGCAAAAGATTTACAAGTACAGCAGCCTGGCATCGTTGGGGATTCGGATGGACGAGAGGGGAAGACCGAAGGCAGGCAACGGAGAGGAAGGGTATTTCTACAATGACGCTGGGATGGCGCTTGGGGTGCATTTGGAGATCTGGGACGAGCAGCTGTACAATAACTACCTGGAGCAAAAAACAAAGGAGAGGGCGCTCAGGCTTGGTGTTCTGGATGAGGATTACGCTGCAGAAAGCGAAGGGGAGTCGCCGGAGCCGGAGCCGAAGAAGAAGTTCAAGGTCGTGCTCAAGGCCAAGGAATATGAGCCTCTCAAGATGTCCGTCTTGGAGGACACGACGGTTGAGTTCATGATTGATGCTTTCTGTCAGCAGAGGCACATTGATAACGATTGGGCCGTGGCCATCTACTTTGATGGGGAGAAGCTGGACGAGGATTCTCTGGTTGTTGATGCGGATATCGACCCTGATGAGACGAACCAGTTTGAGGTTCACATCAAGGTATAGAAGGGGAGAGGAGAAGAAATCACTTGTTTATACGAGTTCGATAGTGATTTGGAATTGATGATACCCAATACCCAAGCCTTTTCTCTATTATAGAGATGTGGAGGGGAAATGAATTTTGATGGGTTTTGATGTGCAAATAAAACGTGCCAAGTAGTTTTTTGA
Source organism: Cladorrhinum samala (assembly GCA_033576145.1). Taxonomy (NCBI): domain Eukaryota; kingdom Fungi; phylum Ascomycota; class Sordariomycetes; order Sordariales; family Podosporaceae; genus Cladorrhinum; species Cladorrhinum samala. The sequence continues at coordinate 10,121 of MU865048.1, read as the reverse complement.
GCATAACTTGTAGACGTAAATGTATGTGTATATGAAAATGGAATCATGTTAACTCGCTTTTTAAACCTTGAGCGAACCTAAATCCTCTCCCATTTACTGTCGTGTGACAACTCCTAAACGCCAATCCGATGCCTATACCCCAAGAATTCCCGTTATTTTACCCCTTCCTCTCCCTATCCAGCGGCGATTTAGAACCTCTCCTTCATTCTCCCGGCAATTATTCTCAGGTTGTTGTATACCTTGCCGGGCTGAGCACCAAGAACCAACGAAACGATGCTGAACGGGGAGTTAGTGATATTAGGACCATAAATTTGGGCACTTCAGAGAATAGAAGGAACTATACCTTTCCCGAGCCATACCGATGTTCTCGAAAGCTCCAAGAATATGTACTCGCGACCCAGCAAGAACGATGCGGGTCTTTGTCGCGTTCTCAATCGCAAACTTGGTCTTGCCGTCTTTTCCTGCAATACGGCCGATGGCGCGGCCCAGAGCATCCTGACCGAGAGTCTGGCGGACGTCCTTGATGTCGAAGGACTGAATGTAGAGGGAGTCGAGGCGGAGGAGAGCGATGGCGTCGTCGATGTCGAAACCCATGGCGAAAGCCGAGACGAAATCGGCGCCCATCTGGAGGGAATCGTTGCTCTGGGTGAATTTGCTGGATCGGAGCTCGACTCTCTTCTCCTTGACGTTCATGCGGACCTGCAGTTTGCAGTGCTCAACGAGTGGGGGGTAGCTATAAGAAAAAAAAAATCATGTTAGCCTTCTGAGAGCGAATTTGATGGCGCTGTCGGGAAAAAAGCGAGAAACCTACATCTTGGTCCAGTTGTTCTTGAGCGCGGACATGCGGTTTGGTGGGATTGGCACCTTTCTGGTCTCTGCGCGACGAACGGGATCCTATACAACCCAAAAAAAGAGCAGACTGTTAGAAACAGTTTACCAAGATTTTGTTGAAGATTGCTTTTTTCCTCCGCATTCTCAGTCCAGTTCCGCAACGTACCACGTCTTTTCCAGGCGCAAATCGTGGTCGGCCCTCCTCATCAACGACCATCTCGGTGTCCTCTGAAGTTGGCGGGGGGGCGATAGCATTTGGATCTGCCGGATTGACGTCTTGAATATCGAGGAGAAGCTCATCGTCCTGTTCGGCGACAACGGGGACGGAAACGTTCTCGGCCCCCTCGGTGGGCTGCAGCAGCCTAGTTGGTGCAGGCATCGTGAAGTAAATCGGGCGATCGCGGAATTGAATGATCAGCGATGTGTTGAATTTAAGTAGGCTGGTTCCGTGCACCTGAGTTGGTAGTACGGAACTAGATCGTCTTTGTGTACAATTTAAAAAAATTGGTGATGTCGATTGCTCGTTATCGCCGTCGCCGTCGTCGTCGCCGTTGAGTTGCAATTTGCAGTACTTGCGATGCTTGGATAAGAGGATAAGTGGTCGTCTGTCCACCTTTTTTTTTTGGTGGTGGGGTTGGAAATTCTGCAAAAGTTCGTGGACCCACCCCTGTATCTGGGCTTATCGATTGGCTTTGCGACACCCCCGCCCAGCGGCGATCCTTGTCCGTCGGCTGGGGACCGAACTTAGCGTCATCAGCGGCAAGCCTTTCTCTGTGTGCCGCAGTTTTCCAAGGTTCTGCTGCATTTTCCACTCTGAAGCTTTTCAAACCTTATCTTTTGGCTTCTTTTATAACAAGACAAGACGACCCCGAGATGGCCATGTCTTGACCTTTCTCGTCCTCGTCTAGCTCTCTGAGTAACCCCGCACCGCGCTTTCAGCATGCCTTTCGACAATGACATCTAGCGCCGCAACGACCCAACTGGGTCGTCAAATCTGGAGCTCGATCCGAGGTGCCGTCACTATTCGCACCTCTTTCTTTTGCGCTCAGCCCCTCCAATCCGCGAAATGGCTTTCCAGGGCATATTCATCACGGGCATCCCAAACTAATGTTCGCAAGAGCTGCACTTCCGGCGGACTGCTCCTGCTTGGCTTAAGTTCCAGTCCATCTTCGACGAGCGCTGTTGTCGCAACTTGCACAGTCGCAGCAGACTCGGCATTTTCAGGGAGCGCATTACAAAAGGCCAAACTGAGCCATGTTGCCCGTCAAATATGGCTGCAGAGTCTTCACGCCCGGCATGGCAAAGGACGCGCTGGGGTTTCGCCGTCTGGAAAGAGAGCAAATAGCTCAAGCTCAAAGGGCGAAAATGACAAGACCAAAGTCCCACCATCAAAAACAGAAGAGACCAACAACTCACGACAAAATGATACAGAAAAGATTCCCACTCCTCCCCAAGCCTCCGAGGCAGAGTCCCTCGCAGAGTCCATGTCCAAATATCTCCACCTCCCAAGGATGCCGCATCGGCCGACCAAGGAAGAGCTGTTAGCAGCTACCAATGGGTTTCTCGAAAGACTTAGAGTGCGGTTCAAGTGGTTCTCAATCAGAAGCATGCGCCCGTGGAATGCTGATGAATGGGGAGCATTTGTCTCTTGGTTCTTCCTGGGTCATCTAGTCTGGATTCTGGTCGGCACAACCACGTTTTTCTCCCTCATAATCATCACTATCAATACCGTCTTTGCGCAGGAAACCTTGGCCAAGTGGATCGGTGACTATCTGACCCAGTCCGCCGGGTTGACCGTCGTTTTCGAGTCGGCTATCGTGCCGAGATGGAAGGATGGCGTGATTACGTTCCGGAATGTCTTTGTTTCCCGGAGACCTGGGCAGGAGAAATCATCGGTCAAGAAGGGATCATCCAATGCTGCCGCCGAAGCTGCTGCTGCGAGACATGCTGCAGCAGAAGAAGTAGATGACGGCAATTACACCCAATTCGACGTCACTATCGATACGGTCAACGTCAGACTATCCTTTCTCAAGTGGTGGAACGGCAAGGGCCTTCTCAAGGACGCTGAAGTCAAGGGTGTCCGAGGAGTGGTGGACAGGACTTCAGTTCAGTGGAGCGGCGACGATGTTGACCCTCTCACATTCAGACACGAGCATAACCCCGGCGATTTCGAACTAGACCACTTCAAGATGGAGGATCTGTTGGTGACGGTTCACCAGCCCGGCGGGTTCCGGCCTTTTTCAATTTCCATTTTCTCTTGCGAGCTGGCCCAGCTCCGAAAGCAATGGTTATTTTACGACTTTCTCTCAGCTTCGCACATGTCTGGGGCATATGACGGCTCCCTCTTTACCATTCACCCGCGACAAATACATGGGGTTTCGGCCGCGAGTGATAGGGGCCAGGACGAACTTGACGCAGCATCCGCGTGGAAGAAGTTTTCACGACTACGGATTGACGGTCTCAAAATTGACCATCTGAATCGCGGTGTTGAGGGACCTTTCGGGTGGATCTACGAAGGAAACGTTGACATCGTCGCCGATGTCATGTTCCCTGCCGACCCTGCTGAAGGAATCGGCAAGGTGGTATCCGAGTTCTACGACAAGATGGAGGAGGCCGTCACTAGCAACCGGTACCTCAGGATATTAGACCCCACTGCCACCCTGAAACGAGCCCGCAAAGAAGATACCATCATCGTCAATAACCCCGACGTTGCGCACCACGACGAGACTATATTATCATTGGGCGAGATACCCTCGTCCCCATTACCGGCCTCGGCTCACCACACTCCCAGAGCCTCCCTCGAGAAAGAGGAAATCCCGTCCTATTTGGTCATGGACCTCCGCATCCACCTGAACAATGTGCGCGCCGCGGTACCGCTTTTTAATAACCCTCACATCAGCTACGTCAACCAAGCTCTTGTTCGACCCATCGTCGCCTACATCAATGCAAAGCGGACATATATTCCCGTGAACTGCCGCATCGTCAAGCGAGTGACGGACTTTGACGGCTCCTGGACCGTCTGGGACTGTGGGCTCATGGACGATACCAGTGCTGAAGTCTACTCTGCTTTTGCCAATGACGTTGAGGACCAGCAGAGCCGAGTCCGGCGATTTAAGCGGGTGGGCTTGTGGACGGTCAGCTTGTTTGTCCACGCCTTGCTTGCCGGGGTGGCTGGAGACCTGATGTAGTAGGTACTAGTTGTTTGTGGTTGCTGTCGACAGCTTGGGCTGTTTGTCAAGCATTGTATATCTCTTCTCTCTTGTTCAGGGTGATTACGGAGGGGCTATGTTGGATGAAGAAAAAGGATGGATGGGATGTAATTCTATTATTTTGGCTTATTTCTTGGAAGGAAGGAAACTCTCAACAATGGGGCGGCAAACTGATGGGCGGGCAAAGGGTAATGCATCTCGCATGTTCATTGGATTCATTGGGGAGGCATATTTTTCATGGTGTATCCATTGATAGACGGACGAAAAGGCGTTGGGAGGGCTTTCTTTGGCTTAATAGGAGAGAGTGAATGGTTAGGTCCACCATTCTTTGTTTACCCGGGGTGGGCAGGAAAGACAGCAGATTTTGATACCCTTAGTATGTGTATCAATATCCAAACATGAATGAAAATATCATACGTAATAGTAGGGGAGCAATGCATGTTCTGATCGTCTCGCGGCTCGGTTTTTTATTCTGTCTAGACTTGGCATTAAATGTCTTTGGTCATGATCCAGACATGTATGCTCGCGTCTGATCATATCGCGCAACCAAGAAAAGGGAAGCAAATCTTGCAAACTGATTTCGCTCAAGAGGACTGTCTCCCTTTCGTTGCTCGCCTACGTATATGCCCTCTTTGCGCCCGCCCGAACCAGACCGAAAAGTGAAAATCCCAGCACAGCGCCCTTTAAAACCAATCCATGTTTCTAATTCCTCCAGATGCGTCTGGTTTGACTGATTTACTTCTTGCCAGACTTCTTGATGCCCTGTTTTAGCGTGTAAAAATTTGGTTAGTATGGGCGCTCGGGAGGAGGGAGATGTTATCGATCTCTTGGGGTTTAAAGTATCGTACCTGAGCGCCAGTGTTCTAAACGAAAAGAAGAGAACAGTCAGTATATTAAAAAAGTTATCGAAAGAGGGGGGGGGGTTGGAAATGGAGAGTTTAGAAGCATACCAATGGGCCCTTGCCGCCGGCCTTGGCTATCAGGTCCTTCTTTGCCTTCTCGGCGGCGCGCTGCTTCTCGAGGAAGGCCTTGTCCTCTTCGTCGAGCTCAGCCTTTTGCTTCTTGGGAGCCTGATAAGAATGGTGTTAGTGGCTTGCGATGTTGCTTTTTTTTTTTTTTTTTTGTATGATTCTTCGTTATCTCGTAGATTTTGCGTACCTTGAGGGGCTTGGCCTTGCCACCTGTGAATGCGCTCGTTAGTATGATCAAAGAGCCAGAAAGTATAGGATCGAATGAGGTTAAATGAATTTACCGTCTCTGCTTGCGCCACCCATTATGTGTATGTGACAAGTAAAATAAAAGGCTTAAGTGTGGTGTGGTCTCGGTAGGCTTGACAGTTTTCCAAGTTGTCGCAAAGTGAAAGGGAAGTTTGAATGGAAGAACGACAAAATGGAATGGGGACCTTTTGGTTTCGGGGGTTCAGCGCGCCAATCGGCCCCCACCGTTGAGGCCTCTGGGCCGTGTGGAATAGGCCGCCTACCGCAGTGGTTCCAGACCACCATCCCTAGGAAAAGTTTAGGCGGTGAGCCGGATAAACCCCGGTGAGGACCATTTGAGTGGTGACCGCAGTGCCATGACAGCGGTCTTGGCCCTTCTAAAGATTCGAGATCCCGGAGTCTATCGACGTATCATCCCACCAGCCAGCCTGCATCCCATCAACCGACACCGTCAAATTATTAGACCCTTTCCCTCCCGATTCATTACGGCTTCGCCCAGCCTCGGAAATCACCAAGGTCGAGGCGAGACACAAGTTTGACCGGTTGGGCTCAGCTCTCAGAATTTGTTCTTGGGTCACGGCCAGACACAGCTGACACTTATTTCCTCTGCAACTCTTCAAGCAGCAAACGATTTGGGTTGGGAAACAGAGCATTCCAGAAAGAGGAAAAGTGAGAGAAAGGACAAGGTTCAAAAACAAAGTGTGGTCGGTACATCATGGCAGCTCTCAGCTCAGACGAAGGGGAAATCGTAGAGGCAACCTCCCTGCCTCGATCTAAGAAAAACGGTGATGTTGACCGAAACGGCAGACCGAAAGGCAGATACGCATCGCGCGAGCCCGACCATGACCTAGCATCGAGGAGCTCCGCCGAGGGACACCACCGCCGACGCAGCCAATCGCCCCGCGGTTGGAAACGACCCCGCGATGACCGCGACGCTCGCGACAGACGCGACCCTCGCCAGTTCCGGATCCACTATGAAGATGCCCCCCGAGATGAGCGCCGTCATGGCCGCGACCTAGACCATCCCAGTTCTCGCGGGTCGGACTTTTACGATGACCGGCCGAGCCATAAGTCGGGAGGGCGCGACCATCGCGGCGGCGGAATTCGGCGGGGGGACGACCACAACCGCGGCAGCCGTGGCCGTCGAGACTATGATCGAAGCGACTACCCCGACAAGCGGCCTCGACACCATAGCCGCTCTCCCCGTGGTCGCAACGACAAGGGAAGGCGAGATGGGGGTCGCTACGGCTCAGAATCTCGTGATGCAGACGAACACAAGTATAGTGCCCACGTTGAGAGACGTTCACAGGATGAGCCCACGTCCAAACGGACCGATCCGGTGAAGCCCTATGATGGTTCCAAACGAGATGCTAAAACTGATCAAGGTGCTACTGTTGAACGCGGCATCAATGGTTTGGCCATTTCAGGAAACGGGTAAGCATTTCCCCTGTCTTCAAGAACCCCCCCCCCTCCCCCCCCACCTGCTGACAATAATTCTTGTAGTGCCACACCTCAACAATCTGCACAAGATGACGATGCTGAGATGGACGACTTTGATCCGGATGCCGTCATGGACCAGGAAGCAAAAGAGCGAGCCGAGATCGAGCGTCGTAGACGTGCCCGGGAGGCAGCTCTCAACCGAGTACGAGGCGCCGCTACCCCTTCGATTCAGTCGTTGCAAGCCGGTGACAGGCTCGCATCGACTCCTGGATCGACTCGCCAAAGCACGCCTGGCCTCCAGAGACTTGAAGTTGGGACACCTCAATCCAGTAAGCTAATTTTCTACTATCGTCTACCATATTCAGGCGCCCCATGCTGACAACCACTTACCAGATGCCATATCCTCGCCTGCTAGGTCTCCTGGAAAATTTGCAGATGTTGCATCTCCTGCACCCGTCAACTTTGCTGATGACAGCGCACTCATCAATGCTCACCTCCTAGCCAAGTCGGTCGAAGAAGATGGCCCTTCGGCAGCTGACTATGATCCCACAGTTGACATGCAAGAAGATGAGCGACGAGACGAGCTCCGACATGGCAATGTAGGTCTGCATGGAGATGTCAAGCAACCGGCGAAATCGGCCCCCCCGGTGGAGGAAGAAAACGCCGGCACCAAGAAGGCCGAAGATGACGATGACGATTTCGACATGTTTGCAGAAGACTTTGATGATGAGAAATTCGCCGCTCCGGCATCCTCCAAGAACGCCGGCGCCGACGAGTCTCGGAACCATCAGACCACTGCGGGTGGTAATATCGAGGGTGACGACAAGGATGGCTACTACAAGATCAGGGCAGGTGAGATCCTAGATGGGCGATACCAGATCTCTACGACCCTCGGTCGTGGCATGTTCTCAGGCGTGGCCCGCGCTGTTGATATGACAACCAAGCAGGTTGTGGCCATCAAGATTATGCGAAACAACGATGCTCTCCGCAAGGGCGGTTTTACAGAAATTGCCATTTTGCAGAAGCTCAACGCTGCCGACCCCGACAACAAGAAGCATCTCGTCAGGTTCGAGAGATCGTTCGAGTACAAGGGGCACTTGTGCATGGCCTTTGAGAACTTGAGCATGAATCTTCGCGAGGTTCTCAAGAAGTTTGGAAACAACGTGGGCATCAACCTCAGCGCCACGCGGATCTACGCTGCCCAGATCTTTATCGCTCTCGGCCACATGCGCAAATGCAGCATCATCCACGCTGATTTGAAGCCGGACAACATCTTGGTAGGTTTCAAAATATCTTCCAAATGTTTTGAAATGTAAGCAGATATGCTAACAAGTTAATAACCTCGCCCCTAGGTAAACGAGGCTCGCAATGTCCTCAAGATTTGCGATTTGGGTACGGCGATTGATCGTTCTGATGCAGCAACAGCTTCAACCGAGATCACGCCGTATCTTGTCAGCAGATTCTACCGTGCTCCCGAGATTATCTTGGGCATGCCTTACGACTACGCCGTCGATATGTGGTCGATCGGATGCACGCTATATGAGCTCTACACGGGCAAGATCCTGTTTACGGGTGACAGCAACAACCAGATGCTCAAGAACATTATGGAAATCCGCGGCAAGCTGAGTCCCAAGTTGTACCGACGCGGTCAGCTGTCCCATATGCACTTTGACGAGCAGGGTAACTTTATCAGCGTGGAAAGGGACAAGATTCTTGGAAAGGTATGTCTTTACACTGTTTTTTTTTTTTTTTTTTTTTGTTTTCTTTTACGTGGACCGGCAGAACCAGGTTCCGGTGTTATTCCTGCGGCGGTTTTGTTCCTTCCCGGTTCTTTTTTTGGTGGCCAACCAAACCCTTCGGGCAGAATCCCAACAGGCGCTGCTGAGCCGCGGGCTTGCCATGGCCTGGCTGCCTGCGACCGCCTGGCTACCCAAACATTCGCCCTTGAGGAAGTGGAATTGAATCTAGACGCCGCTGTCCCCCTCCTCCCCCCTCCTTCAAAATTTCCGATGTGCATAAGCGTGCCCCAGATTCGCGGCAAAGACCCGCCAAGTGGCGGGATCGTTTTTCCCCAATCGATCACTTGCATTTGATATTCTTTGCCCGAAAACATGCCTTCAGTTCTCGTTGATGCGCCTGCAACCCCCTTATCCGCGGTCACTTGACAGCACCTTACTCCACTCATCTCAATCAATGATGGAAACATGACTAACCTGATTTCCTGTTTTTGTTTTCTTTACAGACAACTATCAGGACTTTACCTGTTGTCAAACCAACCCGGGATTTGCGTACCCGCCTTCTAGCAGCTTCGGCGGGTATGAACGATTCAGAGGCCAGGGAGTTGAATCATTTCATCGATCTGCTTGAGCGATGCTTGGCGTTGAACCCTGACAAACGGCTGACGCCTGCGGAGGCTCTGCGCCACCCTTTCTTTCCCCAGCGTATGCATCCGCCCACGCGCTAAGCGGTGTGTTGCAGGATAGGACAGATTCACCGATCCACCACACCCATTAACCAAGATGGAACGGAACCGAGATGACAGACATCTGGCCTCCCTCGATGGTTGGCTCCATATGCAGTTTCGCGGCGGGGAGGCCGGAGGGTGGTCTCGGTGGTGGGGTTTGGGCCTCTTACTTGCATTCCTGGGCTGGGTGTCTCTTTATGGGGTTTGATGCAACGCCTCGGAGAGGAGTGATTCCATGGTTTGGGAGTGATTGCTTCGTGTCGGCTCTTGAGGCTGGCAGTCGAGGTTTTTGGGGAAGTGGTGGTTGGTGTGGTATACCTAGAATAGAAATCTGGTAATATGAGAAGGGGGTTTGGGGCAGAAGTTCCAAGTTCCAAGGGGAAGAAGAAGGTCCATTTCTTTGTGAAGAGAGGAACTACTGAACTGCAAGGAGGAGGTGGTGGTGGTAGCCGCTATAATCATGGCAGGAGTAACAGGGGATTGTTTATAGATACAATATTTTCCTTGACAGTTTTCTTTGGGCTGGCATCACGATAGAGAGAAGCATCGACATTTAGTTACAGCGAAGCGTTCACAGCCCCCTATGCTTTGCCGTTTAATGACTGTTGTTTAGAGTTATTATATATATATATACCAGGAATTGGTCATATTGTCTAGGTTTGAATGGGAAAAAGAAAAGGGGGGTTATCAATATTCCAACGGGCCAAATTGGTAGTAGGTAGGTAGTAAGGTACACAGTAATGCATCCATTGAATCGATTAACACACTTTTTCGGGAATACTATAAGTTTTTGTACATGGTCTGGAAAGAAAAGATTAAAGCAAAAAAAAAAAAAAAAAAAAAAAAAAAAAAAAAAAAAATAACAAAAATAAAAAAATTTTTTTTTTTTTTTAAAAAAAAAAAAAATAAAGAAAAAAAAAAGGGGGGAGTAAAAATTTTTAATAAATGGGGCCAAAAAAA
>MU865047.1:67840-103323 GCA_033576145.1 Cladorrhinum samala | reverse complement strand
TTTTTTTTTTTTTTTTTTTTTTTTTTTTTTTTTTTTTTTTTTTTTTTTTTTTTTTTTTTTTTTTTTTTTTTTTTTTTTTTTTTTTTTTTTTTTGGGGGGGGGGGGGGGGGGGGCGCCCCCCCCCCTTCAATCATTTTGGTATGGGAACAATTCTCTTCTTTATAGGCGTTTTAGGAGGTTTATGGGATAGGGTTATGGAGTGTATATATATATATATATGTGTGTGTATATATGTGTGTATATATGACGATAATTTAATAAAGTTTCGACTACTTAGTTACATCTTTTAATAAATAAATTAAATAATATATATATATACTTATACTACGATTTTATATATGTATATCGAAACAAAGAAAAACCAAACTATCGAAAATATTTATAATATATAAATCTCTTTCCCCCTTCTCCCTTTCCCTAGGTATTTTTATATTCTATTTTAAATTGATCAAGTAGAAAAATAATAGTAAATTATAATATTATAAAATAGAAATGGAAATTGATTACTTTTATCTTTTTTTTTTTTTTTTTTTCTTTGGTGGATTTATTTACTTCTCAACCTCATCAAGGAATAATCAAAATTTTGGAATCTCGGAATAATCATGTGGATCGAATTTGCTATATATTTACATGTATTTTCACCGACTTTCTCAAGACGGGCATGTCACGAGAAGCTCGTGAAATTTACTGATTGATTTTTTTTTCTTTTCTTTCCACATTATTTTCAAGATGCATAGGATATTATTACCTTAATTTCAACGCTATAGAAAGAGAACTATGTATCAGTCAAATTTTATTTCAACAACATTATTCACGAGTCTTGAGTGGATAATCAAGCCTGAAGTAAAAGAGAAGGAACCCCCCCCCTCCCCAGAAAAAAAATAAAGGTTACAACAACATCACTACGTAGATCTATTCCGCTGCCTGAGCATGTCCTTCAGGTGCCCATTCAGTTCAGCTGTAGAGATCTTGAAGGTATCCACGCCCGTCTCATTTCCATCATCCACATCATCCAATATCGCGTTGCGGTAGACGCTCCCCGTGATATTAGCTGCTAGGGTCTTCAAATCGCGGCCGTTGGACCACCCAGGGGTTTGCCCCAGCTTGTGCAGGAACCGGACGACCTTCTCGCGCTCTTCCGTGCCAGGATCGATCCTGTCGTGCAACTCAATATCTTCCTTCTTCAGCAGGTTCAACAGGTGCTCCTTGGCCCGAGAGGCGCTCATGGGAGGAAACACAACCTCGGTACCGAACCGGCCCCTCAATCCGGCGTTGGTTTGCAGCAGGCTATCCATGTCCTTCTCGTACCCGGCCAAGACGATGATCATCTTCTTCAGATACCTCTGCTTGGTCATGCAGTCAACAAGCTCACCGATCGCCTCCTCCTCGTAGCTGTGCCGGCCTGCCCCCGAGCCCGGGTTGAGGCGGTACGCCTCGTCGATGAAGAGTACCTTACCCAACGCACGCTCGAAAAGGTTGACAACCTTGGGCGCCGTCTGCCCGAGGTACTGCCCGATAAGATTGCTGGCCGAACATTCAATGACCTCGTTTGTGGAAAGGAAACCCATGTCGTAGAATATCTGACCAACGATCCTGGCGGTGTGCGTCTTGCCGGTTCCGGGCGGGCCTTTGAAGATGAAGGTGAAGGGAATAACGTCGCGCGGATCCCGGCCCCGGCGCCTCATGTTGGCCGCAATGCGCTGATATCCCTCAAACTTCTCGATGATCGTGCTGAAGCCAATCAACCCTTCAAACAGAGCCTGACACTTCTTGGAGGCATGCTGTCCGCGGTTCCACTCGGGATCAAAGTCCTCACGCCGAAGAACAATCTTGACGTCTTCTTCCGCTGCATCAAACACCAAATCGTTGATGGTTTGCTCTTCATCCTTGCCCTTGGCGGCCTCTGCTTCGAGTTTCCTCTGAGCTGCATACCTCTCGCGGAATCGAGTCTTGGCCAAGCCCAAGAGGTTGTCTACATCACCTCCGTTGCCAAAGTTTGGCCGGTCCCTCGCCCGACGGAGTACCTCAGCGGCAACCTCCATGGCTCCTTCGTCGGCCGTGATTTCCTCCTGCGACATTTTCAGCCGCAAAATCTCGTTCAGGGTCTTGTCATCGTAGTTTTCAAAGCGGAATGCGTCCTCTAGCGGGAACCGTCGACGGAGACCCGGGTTTGCCTTGCGAAACATTTCCTCCATCATGTCGGGATATCCCAGAAGAATAACACATCTGTTCTCGCCGGGTTTGTTGTGGATCTTGGAGACGATGACGTCGATACAGGCGAGCCGAAACTCGTCTGCTTCGCCCGAGGTGCCAGGTCTGCTTCCGTGATAGAACATGTGCGCATCATCAATGATGAGGACCTTGCCCACAGTTGAGTCAAGAATCTGAGTGGTTTTGGTCTCTGACTCTCCGATATACTGGCCAATGAAGTCCCCGGGGGTCTTGAAAACAACTTCTCTGGTTGTGAGAAGCCCAATTTCGGATAGGATTTGCCCATAGAGCTTTGCCACGGTGGTTTTGCCGGTTCCGGGAGGGCCGAGAAAGACGCGGTTGAGGGATGACTGGAGCGGTTCTTTCTCAAGAAGCTCTCTGCGGTAGTTGGCCCTTTCGCGGTTAAGGAGCTCGCCGATGGCCTTCTTGACGCTCTCTAAGCCGGCCATCTTTGAGAGTTCTTGCCAGGCCTTGCTCTTATGGCGCGTGTCTTCGGGTTCAGGGCCAATCAGATCTTCCTTGGTGAGAATCCGCTGGGCTTGTTCCTCAGGTTTGTTCTCAGTCTTGTCCTCGAGCTTCTCACTCTTCTCCTCAGACTTGGCCTCAGGTTTATCCTCAGGTTGATCTTCAGAGTTCTCTTCAGATTTCTTGTCCGCCTTCTCTTCAGACTTGACCTCAGGGGTTTCCTCAGACTTGTCTTGAGATTTCTCTTGAGACTTAACCTCGGGTATATCTTCGGATTTCTCTTCGGATTTCTCCCCTGACTTGACCTCAGGTTTATCCTCAGACTTGTCTTCAGATTTCTCTTCGGACTTGATTTCGGGTTTACCCTCAGGCATTTCTTCAGATTTCTCCTCATTCTTCTCTTCAGGTTTCACCTCGAGGTTGTCCTCCGTCTTATATTCGGATTTCCCTTCAGATTTCTCCTCAGATTTCTCTTCAGACTTGGTCTCGGGGTTGTCCTCAGACTTCTCTTCACTGATCTCATCCGACTTGACCCCAAGGTTGTCGTCAGACTTGTCTTCAGATTTCGCTTCAGACTTCTCTTCAGAGCTGACCCCAGGTTTATTCTGAGACTTCTCTTCACTCTTCTCTTCCTGCTCGGTTCCCTCTTCGGGCTGGGCCGTGCTGTTCAACTTCGCAGTCTCATTTGCGTCAACCTTCGCCTGTGGTGTGGAGTCAGGGACAGCGGATGGCGTTTGATCGCTTGACTCTGGTTGTCCAATTGTGGTGGATTCGTTCTCCTTCGCTGATGTTTCCGATTTTACCTCATTTGTGTTGCCAAGTTCTTCATTTGAGACAGTCAGCTCTTTCGTGTCCTTCACATCTTCTGTTTTGTCTTTCTCCGTGGGTGTCTCTTGTTGCTTTGCCTCTGGCGAGATGACCGAAGCTTCCACTGAGCACTCCTCTCCACCAGAATCGGCAGCCTTCTCTGTTTCCTGTTCCTTCTCAGATTTAGAAGCAGCAGCAGCAGCATTGTCTTGCTCCTTAGCCTCCAGCCGCTCTTTCTCAAGCCTCAGGGCGTGTCGTTGCACCATTCTCTCAAACGCAAGAATCAGGTCGTAGACATTTGCAAAACCGGCAGAGTCACGGTTTCGACCGATCCTTCTGGCAGCGATACGCGGATAGGGCCCGTCATAGCCACCTTCGACAGTGAATCCGTTATGCTTTATCATCTGAAGCAGGATGAGTCGAAGTTGCTCGTTCTCGTAGTTCTTGAGAATTATCTTCCTGGGGAATTGCCAACGTCCACTTGCCTTGGCAGCCAGGAACTTGTTGACAGCATCCTCGCTACCAGCGATGGCAACAACCAGTCTGATCCTTGAACAATGACGGTCAAGAAGAAACAGCAAATCGTCCCTGATAGACTGATACAGGCCTTCTATGGCATCGATAAACACAAACTGTGGGGCTTAGTTAGCGAGTTATCATCTATACGAAAAAAAAAAAAACAAAAAAAAACACATACCACGTTGCTACCTCGCGTCAAACTTGCAAGAGTAGTGTTAAAACTCTCGATGTCCTTCTCTCCTTGGAAGTCGTAGCCTGCTTTGTTTTCAGACCGTGGAGTGCTTGTCCAGATGCCGCACTCGTGAAGGAGTTCTTTGTAGAGTCCTGCCAACGTCCTTTTGCCGGTTCCCGGGTTGCCGACCAAGGCAAGGTTGAAATCCTGCCTTCGAAGCTTTCCTTTCTTGCTACTCTTGGCTGTGGTGATGGTACTCCTGATGGCGAGAAACTCTCTTTTGACGTCCTCAATGCCGACCATGGTCATTAGCTTATCAAGCGCCCTACTCTTTTGACCCAGTTCTCTCTTTTGTCGTTGCCACTCCTTCTCGGGAGCCAACAGCTCGGCGCTTTTGACTAGTTCAGGCAGGAGATGACGACCTAAAGCTGGAAGCAGAGGCATACCTGGACGGTCTTTGATTGGGGAGTTCTCATCTTCTGTGTAATCAACGCCCCAAGTATCCGTAACCCTCTTGCAATCAGTGAAAGGATCATGCTCGGGCTCCGGTTCGGGTTCGGGCTCAGGCTTGGGCTCAGGAGCGGGGGCAGGGACAGGGGAAGTCTCGTTAGAGGATTCTTCGACCTGTTCTTGAGGTTCTTCCTTTGATTCCTCCGGGGTATCTTGTTGCTCTTTTTCTTTCGCATCTTCCTGGGTTTCCTCCTCAGACTTTTTGATTTCCTTCTCGGCGTTCTCCTTATCGTCCTCTTTACCTTGTGGGCTACTGGATTCCTCACCAGTCTGAGCCTCTTCCGTATCCGGAAAATCATAGTTCTTTCCTAGCTCGTAGAGGAAATGAAGTTCCGTATCTTCTCCAGGGGTGTTGGTTTCTTCTAAGCTTGTGTCAGTCCCTGTTTCAGGCTCGCCGGCATCCTTGATGGGCGTGATGGCGTCCTCGGTGAGTGCATCAGAATTCTCAGGACTAGGGGCATTCTTGTCCTCGGCAGACGCAGTGGTTTCCTCCGAAGTTGGCGTTGTGCTCTCGGCTGGCGCGACTGGATTTTCGACAGGGAGGTCGACATCCTTGACAACGGCATCTGTGGTGTCTTTTGTGGTGTCTTTTGTGATGTCTGGAGTTGGAAGAACCTCGGCAACCGAGATTTTAGTCAAAAGCTTTTCGTCATCCAGGAGCGCCGAGGTGAGTTGAGCCTTGTCGTCGGCTATGATGGTCACCGGCGGTTGGTTGGCTTCGCCATCAACCGGCGTGGAGATGGGACATTCAAACTCGCTGCTGCTGGCAGTCTTGTCGAGAAGATCCAGCTCGGGTTCCAAGGGATCGGGGATGTTTTCGTCGGAAGAGGGGGCCATGCTTGAAAATGCTTTATGGAGGAGGAAAATATACCATGAAATCAAAAGGTTGGCTTTGTTTTGGGGGGAGGCAATGGCTTTTCTTTTTTTTTTTTTTTTTGGAAAAATAAAATAAAATAAAATAGTTGAAATAAAAAGGCGTGAGACCGGAATAACAAAAAGAGGAAAAACAAAAAGAAAAAGAAACTTTGCTCTTTAAGGGGGGGGAAAAAAACCTGTAGGCAGCCGCTCTCGCAGGTTTTCAAAGGCAGGCGCGCAGGAACCCACCAGGCAGGCCAAAGGTAACAGAATAGCTAGGTAGCAAAGTGAGGCTTTGTGCAACAAAGCCACGCAGCCCAGAACTGCAAGTTCAAGCCGCCTCCGCAGTTGGAGGAGGTTGGTTGTGAGCTGCATGGATCAGACAGAATCAAAATGATCGATTGGACCATGGGTGAGGGAGCCTGTTCTACCCCGCAACTCCATCATCCAAAGCTGACAACTGCACCACCTAAAAAGGATACAGCAAGGTGACTAGTTGCCTTGGTTTTTTTTTTTTTTTTTTTTTTTTTGCAGGAGGATTAAACCTGGTCCCTAGCGTGGCCCAAGACTGCCACAGCAGAGGCCAGGGTGAAGTGGGTGGTGGTGGTAAGGCAGATACGCACCTGGCTATGATCGTGCAGGCAGCAGTCACTCGACTCACCCCGGTGTAAAGCTGAGGACAAGGGAGGTGCGAATAGCTTCAACGTACCAACACAATCTTTTGGGTTATGAGAATCTCGTAAAGAAAATCAAACCAAGGGAGGGGTTTGAATTAAATTACCGACCAAATCATGCTATCAGCAATACGCCTGCATGCTATCGAAGATTCTACAGAGTTGCTTCCACATCAGTAGGTATCAGTTGTTTGAATACATGAGAAGTACCTTGGAGATATGCGAGCTGTAAAACACCCCTTTCAAACTGACAGACTGTTGAAAAAGAAAAGAAAACCCCCAATCCCTAATCCCACGCCCTCTCCTGGGCAAAATCGTCAAATTATCCGTTCCGACCATACAGGATTACCTACCTACTCTTACCAAGCTAGAAACCTCACTCATTTGCAAATATATGTATATCAGCCAATCTATAACCCAACTAAAGACATCTCTTCTTCAGGACTTGCCAGCCGTTCTAAAAAAAAAAAAAAAAAAAAAAGAATAACGAGGACTATGCGTCTGATGACTCAAAGCTCCTCAGCCCGAGACCCCCAATATCTTTGCGCGAGCACGGCGCTCCCATCCGCGAAGCTACTCCCCAACCTCGACCCCGTCTCATAAAACAACCCATGAATCCAGCCCCCGCAAACCCTCACGACCTGTTCAACCAGCAGTCCAAAGTCGGCGCTGACCGGGCTCCACGTGGGGTAAGGTATCTCGTCCACAACCATTCCGGCGTACACCACTCGATCTTTGACGCTGACCCTGGCATTAGGACCCGAGCCGCGCCATTTGCTCCAAGTGTTGGCACCCCGCCAAATCTCCCGTTCGTACCAGGTCGCCGCCCAGATCAGCGTGACGTAGGTCGTCCACATGACGATCAGGAACGAGACGATCCTCGCCGGCGTGAACGCCCCGGGACGGAAGTTCCATGGATATCCCGGCTTCTTGGGTGCCTTGTATATCGGCCTCCCCGCCGGCCCTCTCAAGGTGGGATGAGCTCGGGGGTGGTTGGTGTCGAACGAGTTGATTTCTTCGCCTTCTTCGATGAGTTTGTACCAGGTATACTTGATGACGAACTGGATGTACAGTCGGATCCAGTTGAAAGGGGTGAGAGCCAGGGCTGCAATACTGAGGCCGAAGAACGCAAAGTCGAGAGGAGAATAGATGAAGAGACCGACGAGCCAGAGGAGCGCAGTGAGGATGTTGCAAATAATTGTGTAAACGTCTCCTGAGGCGGACAGTCTGCCGTGGCCGTGGTGGCCTCTACATGTCTGACCATTGCCTGGGTTGGCAGGTTGTTTGCCTGACACGGTTGGGTTCAGCATACGGCCGGCAGAGCAGCAGCCGCCCTTGACGATGCGGGAGTATGCACGAGGCCAAAGCCAGGCAAGGATGGTGCAGAAGCAGGCCCCGGCAAGGTGCGGGTTGCTGATCTCGGGTGTTACTGGAGCTGGAGCCTCTGTTTGAGAACCTTCGTCCCTCTCGGCGAGGAGCTGAGTCTGAGTGCCCTGCTGTCCCTTAGTAGGAGGTTTTGTTTGAGAGCCCTCATCTTTCTTTGCCAGGGACTGAGTCTGGGTGGCTCGCTGTTCCCTAGGAGGAGGCGGGGCGGGAGGTTTTGTTTGAGAACCCTCGTCCCTCCTCACCACCGACTGAGTCTGGGTGCCCTGCTGTCTCCTGGAATGAGGTTCTGTTTGAGAGCTGCCGTCTCTCCTCACCAAGGACTGGGTCTGGGCGCCCTGCTGTCTCCTAGAAGGAAGTTCTGTTTGAGAGCCGCCATCTCTCTTCCCCAAGGACTGAGTTTGGGTGCCCTGCTGTCCCCGAGAAGGAAGTTCTGTTTGAGAGCCCTCGTGCCTCTTGGTGTCATGCTTTGGCGGATCTGGCTTCTTCGCCGCAGCACTGAGGTTCAAAAGAGTCGTCGAGACCACGCTTTCCACTCGCTCTGTCGCCGCACCAGCCTCGGTCCTGTAAAATGATTCCAAGGGCTGGCTAACGTTCTGCTGCAAAGCATCCAGGTCCCTTTTGCAGCGCTTGTATCCATCGAGAAGAAACTGTTTGTGCCGTTTAAGCTTGCCCACGTTGCGCAGAATACCATGATTGTCAATGTGCGCTTGCTTCTCCTCGGCCTGGCCGTTGAGATGATCGAGTCTGGAATCTAGGTCCAGAATTTCCTCCTCAATGCTATCGAGAGTTTTCCTGAGCTCATTTCTTTGTTCTTCCATGCTCGCGTGTCCAGGCAGGAGGTCTCCAACTTGGTGGAGAAGCTTCTCCAAAGCATATGGTCGGGTCCATGCGCCACCATCGATGAATTCGGCAGCGAGGCTGTCGAGCTGGGATTTATCAGATCGCTCAGGGAGACTATTTCCCCATGTTGCTTTATACGCCCGGTACTTTTCAGCAATTTGCTCGGCCGCCTCTCCGTTCTCTTGCAACGCTTGGATCCTCCTCGAAACCGACGCCAACCTCTTTGCATCCAGGGGAAACTCGTGCCAATGCCAGCCGACAAGCTTCCCAAGATTTCGTTCATGCTCATCCATGCGCTCGCGGATAGCAGTTGGTGGCTGTGTATCCGAGTCCAGTGTGCGTGCCCAGTCGCGCACCGTGATGGCCAGGTTGGTGATCTCCCTTTGAGCGGGCCCCTTGGGTTCGATCTTCTGGAGTTTCTGAAGCACCCTGTTCAAGGGCGCCAAACACGCACGAACAGCCTTGCGGATCTCATCCGCATCATCATATGCAGCCGCAGCCTTGTCTTTGAAATCTTCGATGATGCCGACAGCGGTGTCCAGACACTCCAATAAATCACTGGGCTGCGTTGCCTGCTCGCCATCCCTCAGATATCTACCGCCAAGCGCTTCCAGAACTTTCATTCCCTCCTCGATCGTCTTCTTTGCGGCGTCGTTATGCGTGTTGTATCCGGAGAGTTCATCCGCCCTGCGTTGCAGAGCCCTGATCCGGTCCCTGAATTGCTCCTCGGTTTCACCGGTGCTCCTCGATAATGGTTTCAACTGGGAAATATCTTGGTCGAGAATGGCCACCTCATTATCAAAGTCGTCTTGAAACATTGTTTCGGGGTAGCCGGTATCCTCCTTGTACTTGCTAGTCTGTAGTGATTGTGCGCTACTGTGCTGCGCTCCACCACTTCCCCCCGACGGGCTGCTCAGTTTGGAAGAAGCCTGAGGAGACCTGACAAACCGGACAGAAGACGAACTGCTGCTATCCTCAGCTTTCCCTGGTAGCCTACCGGTAGAAGGATTCGCGCTGCGTCTTGGAAGCCTGCTCGGAGGAGTTCGACCCGACGCACTTCTCTTCGAGTCCGTAGAGGATGTGACGGTGGATGCGCTTCTTGAGGGAGGCAACCGGCTCAGGGACCGAACGAGATCCTGGATGCTCTGAATGGCCTTATGCTTGCCCGCCTGACGGACGACATCCTGTGTCAGAGCAGTGTTCGCCGGATTTTTGGACTCTTGATCAAAGTACGTTAGCTGTTCTTGAATCTCATCGAGGGACGCCCGGAGGTCCTCGATTTGTTTCTGCAGAGCGTCGCGCTCACCCGTGGCGACGTCTACCCTTTCAGATAATTCATTCTCACGGGCACTGCGGCTCTCCTTGAGCCGGATAACTTCATCAGTGGGTTGAGCGTTGCGGGCGTCACGGGCTGTAAGATTCGAGTTGAGTGCTTTGATTTCCTTTTGGTAATGCTCGACCTCTTTCCTGTGTTTGTTATGTAGGTCCTTGAATTGCTGAGCGTGATCTGATTGGAGTTTGGCGAGCTCCTTCTGATGGTTTTCAATCTCTCGCGCGTGATGACCTCTGAGGTCGGTGAGCTGCTTAGAATGGTCGGAACGCAGCTTGGAGAGCTTAGCCTTGTAACTCTCCGTTTCTTTCTCGTGCCTAGCCTTCAGATCCTTGATTTGCCGAGCATGGTCTGCCTCGAGGTCTGCAATCTGTCGCGTGTGTGCCTCAAGCTCTTTCTCGTGGTTGGACTTGAGGTTCTCGAGCTCTTGAGCATGGTTGGCCTGCAGATTCGCGATTTCGGCTTGGTAAGCATCACTTTCTTTGGCAAGTTGGCCGCCTGGATCGGTGTGTCCCTGGGACTGGTCCCTAGCTGCCAGGCGTTGCTTGAGCTCCTCAATCTGGTCTTGAAGCAGATATGCATCAAGCACATTGCTTTCCTGTAACCGCTCAGGCTTGAGCTCGTGAATGGCGCTGCTTTCGATGCTAGTGGAGGTCGAGCCTCCCTTTTTGGTCTCCGAGACGCCTTTGTGGACTACTTCCTTTTCTTTCGCAACTCGCTCAAGCTCTCCCTGGAGCTTGGTTTTCTCATCCTGAATCTTTTCCAGAGCGGCTGTCAATGACATATTCTCTGTCTGCAGTGCCTCAATCGTGTTGCGGGATTCCTCTTCTGCCGCCTTCCGAAATTCGCGTTCAATACGTAATTCCTCTCGAATCTTGATTGCAACATTTTGCTTGCCACTATCTTCTGAGGTCTCCTCGCCGCCAGCAATTCTATTCCCCCTTTCACGGTCACGTGCCTTTGCGTTTTCTCGTAACGCATGAACCTCAGCGTCGTGTTTTTCCAATGTTTCCGCATAGACCTCCTCCAGACGAATCAGTTCCCGGTCCAGGTCGTCCGTCTGCTTTCGAAGCTTTTCTATAGTCTGCTTATCGCCTTGATGATCTTCCCGCTCCTTGGTCAGGATTTGGTTGGTCTGGCCCAGCATTTGGATGTAATCGATTCTTGCCTTGATCAGCACGTCTACTCGGTTTAGGAGTTTGTTCCAGGCGACTTGGGCTCCATCGTCGGCTGAGGCTCGGATGACCCTTTGAAGATGCCCATCTGGATCAGTGATGGAAAAGAGACCATTGTGCACGGGGTCTGTAAGCTCCTCATTGAGGGCTGTGACGAGGCGGTTGTAATGTTCCTCTGTCCAAGGTTTGCCGCCCTTGGTCCAAGGGTCATGGGCCTCGAGAGAGTCGTACGTCTCTACATTGCTGCTGTCACTCCGCGCACTGAATCTCGAGGCCTCACGAGCAGCTGCGTCTGTGCTTCGGGAAGCACGCTGTGCACTGCGCGGCCTTGAAAATCTCCCCCCACGCTGTGTTGATCCAGCCCGGGGTGGTCTTGATCGATCCTTCGTGGGAGGCGGGTTGATAACGTTAGAAAATTCTCCCATGCCAGCTCCTGCGAACACCTCTCCTCCGCTCTTCTCTTCTTCTGCGGCATCTTTTTGCCCCTTGGAACCGGGTTGCTTGCTGTCCTTTGAAGCCATATCTTCGAGTTCGTTGAGATTCACGAAGTTGAATGATCGCGGCAAACATAGCCAGACAAACTAAAGGGGAGCTGGGGAACCCGACCCTTCATACGCAATTACTTTGATTGTTAACGATTTAACTTCCGGAAACATGAAATGGCGTAATTAAAGGAATGTACATTTTTTTTGGTTTTTTACCGTTGGAAACCAACGAGCCCACGTGCGGCGAGACAAAGGGTTCGAGATTCAGTGTCCGCTTCCGGGGCAATTAGAACCTACTACGCACAAAGGACCTCGAGTCAGTCCAACTTGATCCTTCGTATGCGGCGGGATCCTAATTGATGCCAGATAGTTATTCGTCCCAAAAATAATCATACATTTTTTTTTTATAAAAAAAAAAAAAAAAAAAAAAAAAGAAAAACGAGACGATCGGTTGGGTAATCATTAGTGACTGGTTTGGTCTCCATTCGGTTTCTAAATAAGTCGAATAAAATGTGCTACTTCTGAAGACCCCATCAACGTACGTTGCAGAGCTTGACTACCACACCTTGCCATGCTATTTCATGACTTGAATTCGCAAAGATACAGACCTGATAAAGTTGCGGTTCTTCGTTTTTTTTTTTTTTGCAAGGGGAGGGGCCGGGGGGGGGGGCCACAGTCTAGACTAGCTGTACCAGCCACGAGCTCCAGGTCCTGCTTGTTCTTCCTCTCGTCTGTGGGGAATCATGGCTTCGTTGATGTTGAAGGCTTCGACAATATCCCTCCAAGTTGCCATGTCCATGGACATGATAGCTTGGTGGCGCGGCTTCGACCGGGATTGGACCTCTGCCGAAGCGCCATCGATTCGTATAGGCTCTATTCGATGGTGTCAGCTTTTTGGCGAACTAAGTGATGTAACAACCTCGGATATATACCTATTGACGGGAGGCCGTGCTTCTCATCAATACCAAGTTTGATGCGGCCCTCCTTGATCAGGAAGCTGACGTAAAACATGTTCTCAATCGTCTGGCCAAAAGAATGCGGATTGACGACAAATCGAAGAAGGTCGAGTCCGCCGTCGAATCGTAAAGCATGGCGTTCCATAACTACCTCATCTGGCTCATCTCCTTCGTTCATTTCTTCCTCGGCCACATCCATGGCCCGTGTGTGGACTTCAAGCAGCCTGGTGTATATCTTTGCACAGATTGTGGTAAGATTGGCATCGTCGGATTGTTTGAGGTCTTCGGGCCTCAACTCTTGCGGCCTAACCTCGAGGAGGTTATTAACCCGGAAAGGTGCTGACCGTTTTGTTATTTTGCGAGCTTTCTTCTCGATTGAAAGAGGACCGAGAAGGAAACCGGGAAGCGCCGGTCTCCGCACGGCAGGGACAGCCGCAAAGCGGCCCAAATGTGGCCAGTTTAGCATATCGCCTTCGTCTCCAACATCCTCTTCATCATCGCTGCCTATTGCGCCACGATTTGGTTGTCTCCTCCTCCTCTGAGTGCTCGAGAGCTCATCAGCATTATCATCGTGGATACCACCTCCGTTTCGCATAAAGGTGATGCACTTGCCGACCAGCTCTTCAACGTCGAGGCCGTTCCCAACGTTGCCGGACGTCAGGCGTTGAATGCGGCGGGCCGAAAGTTCCGCAGCAATCACCAAACCGCGTGAGTCGATGGCGGCTTCTGCGGTTTGTTTGACGTTCTTCATCACATTGTTGGACTGTTCAATGTAGTCCAGCAGAGGCTGGGGATCGTCTTTCATGAACAGGTCAGGCTTTGTGGTCAGCTCTTTCTGCAAATCTCGAAGTTTCCTTTGAATCGCTCGACGCTCCTGCATCGACTGATCAGGATCATACTCGTCCATATCGCTTCCGCCGTTGGCGTCCGGCGATGGATCTCTAGTTCTTCGTCGGCTTGTTGAAGGCTCCCCCCCCATGGCCGAGGTGCGCTTCCTTGTCGAGGGTTCGCCAACATCCTCATCTTCATTCCGCCCTCGCACCGTCAAGCGGTGCCGCCCGTCCATTTCTGCAGTGAAGGAGGCGTGAGGAACAGTATTCAACCGGGGCGTGGATGACTTGATTTTTGATCGATTTTGATGCCAAGCGAGCTGAGGAAAATGAGACGGTGCAGACCACCGGGCCCGCTCTGGGTCAGGCTTCGGCAAAGTTTGACCGTAAACAACAAAAATCCGAACAGTCGTCGACTTTTCCGGCTGACACTGAGCTGACAATCTCGGCGAACGAAAAATGTCGACGTTGAACAACGCGTTAATTGGATTCCGAGACGCGACCGCCAAGAGAGAATTGACGATGTGGGGCCTAGGTCGTACAGTAAGGTAGCTAAGGTACTGTACCTTATAAAGGTACGTACCTATCACAGCAAGTCCCTCTGTACCTAGCGTAATGGAACCCCGGAAAGGTCCAAGGCATGCGACGGCAGACAGTGGGCTTAAGTGGGGTCGTGGCACCATGGGACCGCTTGGGGATCCTACCTACCTGAGTGGGCCGCGTTGACTGAGGGGCACCTCCCGCATCAACAACCACCTACCACACTGGAGTCTACCTACCTCAACCCGCTCTCAGTTTTCAAACTCTCGAATGGTGAAATTATATTTGAAGTGACTGGCACCCACCAATAGGTAAACCAAAGTGCCCCAGCGTCCAGAGGCAGACGACGTCTCGCCCGCCATGGAACCATTCTCTTTTGCAACGTCGGATGCACTGAATTTCCCTGTCAGTGTTCGCATGTGGGTTGCCTTGTCTTGTCTCTACCTCTTAGTGTTCCCCCCGGCCTGTGTTTGGTTTGGTTGTCGATGCTAACAAATGACTTTGCAGTCTCAATCTCGAGGGCGAAGAAGCGCCGGTTCTGGCTTCGACCCTCCTGGAGCACCCAGAGCTTCAGTATATTGGGTCTAATCAAAGGTGCATCTCATTTCTTCGTTGCGCGCGCGTTTTTCATTGTCGTCGCTCATGCTCGCTGACACTAACTGGCACGACCCCTACAGTCTGTATTCAGACCTCTATGTCACCGCCCAGGTTTGGGCTGGGTCCAAACCTCTGACGGTTCCCGTCCAGACAGCTTACAAGTCGTTCCGGACGGAGCGCAAATGGCTCGAGTGGCTGGAGTTGCCAATACCGTATAGTACACTTCCGCAGAACGCATGCCTGGCCATCACAGTCTGGGATCTATCACCGGCCGGCGGACGGGCCGCAAAAGGTCATGCGATACCATTTGGCGGAACCACGCTTCCGCTCTTTGACAAGGACAACCAGCTGCATAAAGGCCGACAAAAGTGCCATCTTTATAGACATAGGGAGGCCGATGGTAACCATGGTTCTCGGACGCCCGCAGTGCCAATCAAAAAGCGAACGAGTACGGATGCGTCCGAGGACAAAAATGCCGAAGAGATAGACCGCATGGAGAAGTTGTTTAAGAAACACGAGATGGGAGAAATACCCCGTGTTGACTGGCTAGACCAACTTGTCTTTAGGGGATTCGAGAAGCGTGGACTCCAGTCGGCCAGGGCGTCTTTGAAAGCAAAGGCCATCCAGCGCCAAGACGCGACGCGGCGTGATGCTTCAGAAGCTGCTGACGTCGGGTCAGAAGGCGAGCAACGAGATGATGCATCCTCGCCGCCGGAACCGTCAAATTTCTGGCTCAACATTGAGCTGCCGCGGTTCGACTTTCCGGTTGTTTTTGCTGATCAAGAGTACCCGCCGCCCTCCTTACAACACCTCTTGTCGTCACAGACAAACATCATTTTGAAACCTCCGCCAGAGGTCCAACTTGGGCCCGGTATTAATAGGGACGAGGATGATGACAGCGAAGGGAACCGATTATTACGTGTATACGATCCCGAGGTGGATGCAAAAGATAACCCTGCCGAGAGCAAACACCGCCGGCTAGTCAGAAGCCAACACCGCAACGGAATCTTGGACAAGGACTTGAAACCAAACGCCAAGGTCAGAGACGAGCTTAACACCATCATGTCATATTCGCCAACCCACATCCTCTCAACCGAGGAGAAGGATCTAGTCTGGAAATTCCGTTACCACTTGACAAGAAACAAGAAGGCTCTGACCAAATTTGTCAAGTCTGTCAACTGGCAGGACCATTCCGAGTCGAAGCAGGCCGTTCAGGTCCTGGGGAAATGGACGGATATTGACGTTGATGACGCTCTGGAACTACTCGGCCCGACTTTTGATAATCCAGCTGTCCGATCGTTTGCCGTACAGCGACTGCGGAAGGCGGACAACAACGAGCTGCTTCTGTACCTTCTCCAGCTGGTCCAGGCGCTAAAGTACGAGCACATCTCGACCCAGCCCGGCCACGAGGTGACCCAAGACTCTTCGCTCGCCCAGTTCCTGATTTCCAGGGCCGTGAACAGCTTCACCCTTGGCAATTACTTTTGGTGGTACCTGATGGTTCAGTGCGACGACAAGTCGGAGGACCAAGGCGAGGAAAACCAGGCCATCTACGGCAAGATTGCCTACGATTTTATGGCCGAGCTCGTGAAGCAATCGGATGGAGCGGAGACGCGCAAGACACTTCTGAGGCAGGCTGAGTGGATTGCGATCCTGTCGAGGATATCGGGGGAAATCAAGGAGTCAAACGAGTCCATCGCTAAGAGGACGGAGCGAGTGAAGCACTTCCTGGCTGATGCCGACAACGAGCTCGTTACGATCGATCCGCCACTTCCGCTGCCTTTGGATCCGTCGGTCGAAATAATCGGCGTTGTGCCCGAGGATACTGTCGTCTTCAAATCTTCGCTTCACCCAATCAAGGTGGCATTCAAGACAACATCCGGGCGGAAGTATCCGGTTCTATTCAAAATGGGAGACGACCTGCGCCAAGATCAGCTTGTCATACAAATCATCACGCTCATGGACAACCTCCTGCAAAAAGAAAACCTCGACCTAAAGCTCTCGCCGTACAAGATCCTTGCCACCAGCACAAGCGCCGGTCTGTCTCAGTTCGTCCCATCCATGACTTTCCAGGGGATATCGTCCAAGTTTCGCAACAACCCCGCCCAGGCCTATCTCAAGCAAAACAATCCCGATCCTTCAGGTCCGTACGGCATGCGGAAGGAGACGCTCGACATATTTGTCAAGTCTTGCGCCGGATACTGCGTCATCACCTATATCCTCGGCGTCGGCGACCGTCACCTGGACAACCTCCTCCTGGCCCCAGACGGGCATTTTTTCCACGCAGATTTCGGATACATCCTCGGCCGCGATCCCAAGCCTTTCGCTCCGGCCATGAAACTGTCCAAAGAAATGGTGGACTGCATGGGGGGCTCGACTTCTGAGCACTACAAGCAGTTTAAACAGTATTGCTTCCTGGCATACAGCGCGCTGCGGAAGAACAGCAACCTGATCCTTAATCTCTTCAGCCTGATGGTAGATGCGAATATTCCAGACATCAAGCTCGAGCCCGACAAGGCGGTGCTCAAGGTGAAGGAGAGGTTCCATCTCGAGCTGACAGAGGAAGAAGCCATCAGGCAGCTGGAGAGAATTATGGACGACAATTTGAACGCGCTCGTGCCAGTTGTGATTGACAAGCTGCACGAACTGGTGCAGGCATTTAGGGCTTGATTTATGAAATAAATGCACTGTATTGTTACAATCTTGATGTTATTTAGCGAACAGATAAAACATTTATGTCAAGAATCATAACAAATTTTATTAATATTTTTTTTTTAAAAAAATAAAAAAAATATGAATTCGCGGTCATCACGTCTTGCCAAATACAAACACGCCCTTTCCGCTCCTAAAACCCTCAAGTGTGCCCTGGACGGCGTCTTTGAGAACCTTCTCGTCGGTATCCCAATCCCAGCGGAGCTCCTGAACCGGTGCCTCCTTGAACTTGCCCTCCCTCATCAGCTGAAGGATCTCATCAATAGTCTTGAGCTTCTCCTGCGGGTTCTCCTTGCCCCACTCGCTGAGCCAGAAGCCTTCGAACCGCAGCCTCTTGAAGATTTGCGGACCGGTGGGGAAGGGAAAGGACTGCCTGGACATGCCGCCGTAAGTAACCATGACGCCCTTGGGACTCAGCGCCTTGACCACGGCGCCCGCAGACTTTCCGCCGACGCAGTTGAGCCCCAGCAGGAGCGGATCCTTGCCCTGCCTCGTCAGGCCGGCCAGCCTGTCCCTAAACTCCCTGCTCAGGAACTCCTGCTCTGTGACGACGACGGTGGCGCCCAGGTCCGTCAGCTCGCGCTTCAGCTTCTCGGTTTCCTCGGGCGCCTCGCGCTCCCTGACGACGTTGATGCTCCTCAGGCCCCACAGCTTGCCCAGCTGGATCGCCGCCCGCCCGACGCCCGAGTTGGCTCCGTTCTGCAGGAACCAGGCGCCGCCCTCGGCGGGATCCCCAACCCTCCGGAACCCCTGGACGCTCAGCCCGATCAGGTCGACGTAGTCCCTGAGCATCCGGTAGGCCGTGCAGGGGTTGACGCTCACGGTCGCCACCTGGACCGCCGTCAGGCCCTCCTTGTTCTTGTCGCCGCCGGGCTTGTAGAGGTTCCTGTCGGCGTCCTCGACCAGGGCGTGGGTGCGGAAGGTTCCGGATCCCGAGGTCGCGGGGATCACCCAGTCGCCCCGCTTCAGCGTCTCGACGCCCTTGCCCACGGCTTGGACCTCGAAGCACCCTTCGTTGCCCGGGACAGCCGAGGGCTGGGCGGTCCCCAGCGCGGTCGACGAGAAGGAAGGCTTGGCGCCGTAGGTCCCCTGGATGGTGTTCACGTCGGCCGGGTTGATGGGGGCCGCGAGGGTCCGGAGGAGAACCGAGCCATCCGGGAGGGAAGGCGAGATGGAGTGCGTGTGCAGGGACAAGACGTCGGCCGGCTCACCGAAGGATGAGAAGACGAGGGCCTTGGATTGGGTGTAGCCGTAAGGGCCCGAGAGGTGACGGCGTTGTTGTTGTTGTTGTTGTTGTTGTTGTTGTTGTTGTTGTTGTTTTTGGGTAGTTAATAAATGTGTGACACCGGGGAGGCGGGCCGGCCGTATGAGCGTTGATGTCGGCGCTGCCGCGGCGCGGGGCAGGAGATGATGTAAACCACCACCGAGACCAACACCGCGAAGTGTGCCCGGGGCCCGGGACCCGAGGACCGACGACGCCATTTTCACAATTGGAAAAGTGTTCAAATAAAATTATTTGATGTGGATGTTTTTTTTTTTTTTTGATATATATATCAGATTCCGGGGATTTTGATGCCGAATTCGGGAATTGACCTTTTGGACCTTGATCAAGATCGCCTGCCGACTTGTTTGTTCCCACCTGGCAATGTGAATGAACCTCCCCCTCCCCCTCTCAAAGCCAAAACCCGCTCGAGCGCTTGGCCGCTTTGCCGAGCTTGAACGTTTTGTTGAGTGGTAACAAACCCCACTGGCCAAAAAAATGGGAAATGGGTGGATCTCGGATCGATGGGTGCGAGCGGTTCGGAGCGGGTTGCAAGGGAAAAACCCTTGGGTGATTTGGGGGAGTTTTTTTAGTGGGGTTCTTGAACAAACACTGCAAGTTTAGGTGTCGGTGGGTGATTGCTTGCCGTGGGGGTTAATTTGGAAGCTTGGGTAGGTAGGTAGGTAGGTAGGTACCTACCTACCTTATAGAATGTACCGTCAATTGGCAAGGTATTTAATGATTATCCCATAAGAGATTCACAACCTTGTCGATTAGGGAGCTATGAAAATGATGATATACTATGTTGATTTTGACAGTTTTGACAGTTTGAGAGACAATCAACCGGGCTGAGGGGGGGGCATTTTTGCGACCCCCCTGTCACTTCTTTTAGCAATGACGTCTGCTGTCATGTCCAGAGCTCCCCCAAAGCTCCCAAAAGCTCCCGACGCTCCCAAAGCTTTCAACCAATCACAAGGCAGATTCGAGCTGTCAGAGCTCAAACGGGAAGCTATCAAGGTTGATTAAAGATAAAAAACAAAAATAAAGTTTCGACAACGTCGGACGGAAAACGCGCCGGGAATCTTGCTCCAAGTTCTGTCCCATCACTCACCAAGAGAAAACATCTCGCTGGCTCCATTCACGATTACTTTGCAATCTTTTTCCGTGGCGGAATGACTGGTGGTGTGACCATCACAATAACACCTCGAATAATGACTTGCATCGGAGCAAAGGTCAAAGCGCAATACTACATTAAGATGCGCCCACCTCATTGTCTGACCGAATGGGCCAATAATTTGGTTATCCATAAGGGACATGCCGACGAACTGAAGGACTCTCTCACGAAATTGAAATTTGACTTCAAAAAACACGGTGTATATTGTCGTGTTGGTAGGTAGTGATCAATCGCCGATTTTCGAAAATCCCATGCTTCGAATCAGAATACACTGTTTACAGAACATAAATGTAGAAGTTAGGAAAGGAAAAAAAAAAAAAAATTTGTGGTATAGGCAAGCAGTCTCGCATGAAGGTTGCTTCGGTTGTCCTCCTTCCCTTCCTTCTCCCGCTCCTTCCTGCTCTCTCCATTTTCGTATCCAACCCCCGCTCTCCCTTGAAAACCAGGGGTTGTTAGGTGTCCTGCCTAGAAAATATTTTGTATCGATGAAACTAAGAATCAGCATACCAGTCACCAACCGTCTCCTTTTTGTTGAAAACCAATCAAGGTGTATCATGGAGAGACAAAAAGTGAATCCTTCATGAATCATAAAAAAGCCAAAAAAGTAAAAAAGGAAGCAAAAATCGTCGCAGAAGATCACTCTCAAGAGCCACCCAGATACACGAGACATTCCTCCCCCCGCCCCCTCCCCTCTCCCCAAAATATGAGGAATAGATGGGTTTAATAACCAAGAAAAGAAATCGTATAAAAAAACAAAGTGCCTGTTAAAAAAAAGGGAAAAAAAAAAAAAAGAGCCGGGTATCTTCAGTCCGCATCCCATAAAAGACCCTTCCTTCTTCACATTCCGCCCAGGCTGGCGGCTGCGCATGGCTTCTGTTTGGGCAATATCTTGTCGATGATCGATGCCCAGTGTCTGGGTAACAATCGACATTGTTGTTCTGTCAAGACCGACCGCAGTTGTTCTCAGCCAGTCCCAAGACCCTGAGGTTTCAATATTATTCAACTCATTTTATGTTCTTGAACAAGTCACTTCCAAAGCTCTCGTCCTCCTTCGACTTGATCTCGGACAGCTCCGGTATCATTGGAGGCGGCGGCCCGGTTGGCTTCTTCTCGTCCGTAAGGGGAGGCGAAAGGGGTGAAGCATGCTTGTCGGCACCCCGGAGTCTACTGAACCAGCCGCTCGACCGCTTGGCTCTCCGCGAGTCGGCGGTGCTCGCAGCACCTCGACTTGGCGGGCGAGCGTTGGCGGTGTTCACATCCTCCCCATCAGCATACGCCTTGTTAAGAAGGCCACGGCTGAACAGGCGGCGAATGCTCCCCTGCCGCGACGACAAGGTCGGAGATGCCGGATATTCCTCGGCCGGCCGCTTTACCCCCGCAGTGGTTGTGGTTGTGACTTGGGGTTTTGCTGGCTCGGTCTTGCCGTTGCTCGTAGGTTGCCCGTCCTTCGGGGTATCAGGCGGTGTGGGGACACTCTCCTCAGGAATAGGTGATGGGAGAGGTGGTGGGATGTCGGTACCGTCGGTCAGCGAGTCGAAGTTAAAGTTGAGAGCTGGCAGCTCGAAGCGCTTGCTGCCAGCGGCGCCGGTACCGCCGGACTTGGGGGCGGTCGAGTCTTTTTTTGAAGTCATTGAAGTGTTTGATATGGTGCGTCGGTGTTGACGGCGAGAAGTGTGATGGTTGATGTGGGGGACGACGGAGAATGGCAAGGAACGGCACCACCGAAGTATGGTAGGGCGAAGAAAGTAAACGTAGGGATCGTCCGAGCGTCGGACCAGAGATTCAGAATGCATGTGGGCGACACATGAACCAAGTATCCGCTCAGCCGTGTGTGAAGTATGTATATAAAACGGCAAGATTTCAACCGGCAGAAGAAAGTGCCTGGGCAGTGGGAAGAGGGAAACGAAGCTTTGGAAGCCGATGGTGAAAGGAAACAAAAGAGGTCTGAGCGAATGACGGGATGGGGGTGATGATTGTTTTTGGATGCCCGGGGGGCTGGGTACGTGCTCTCAAGAGCTCCGTGTTTAACTGTTTGAAGGAAGAAAGAAACAAAACATTGATGGTAGCCCTTCGGCGGAAAATGCAACGGCCCCCAATGATCCGGTACACAGGCCGAAGAGATGTTGTCCTGCTGCTGTGGTCTTTTTTTATTTTTATTTTTTATTAATATTTTTTTTTTCCCTCGAAGGAGAGAGAGAATGTACGAAATTGGAGGTAATCTGCTCAGAAAGTTCACCTACCCCCCAAGTTTTGCAGCAGGCAGATCGCTGGCTGGAGTAAGCTAAACCCAACAAGACGCTCCCAAGGGTTGGCAGAGAAAATCGGGGATGACTTCTTTGAATTGGGAAAAGCTTGGAAAAGAGAAGGAGGAACATGCCCCAATCCCGGAAAAGCCACCCCTGGGATGATGCCTGCAAAGTATCACGCCAAGGGACGGAGGAAAACGTCCCCCATCATCAACCACCACTGCTATTCATAAAGGGGGGGTATAATGAAGAACGTCTTTTTTCTTCGAAGTCCTTGAATGGAAATCTAATTAGAGAATGCTGAAATTCCTCAGTTTTTTTTTTGTTTTTTTTTTACATATAGTTTTGGGAATGCTCTTGATGGTAATTAGCTGGGGAATTGAACTCCAAGATCAAAGATCCGAATGTTTACAGTACACTAGGTACCACTATCACTTGGAACCCCACTCCGTGGGACCCTCCATGCAGTTGGTTTATTCGGGTTGTTCAGCAGGGGTTCCCGACTTTGCACGAATCCAAAATTGCGGGGTGTGTGGGCGTGCCGTCTCCACTTCCACTTTCCAGGCTGCTTCTTGTCATCCCATTATTCGGGCTTTGGGTCAGGCCCTGCTGCGTGAGGCGCCAGTTGAGGTATGCAGGTTGTTTAGTCCAGTGTAACCAGCATACATACAACTGCCGAACTGAAGGCATTCGGCGCCTCCTGGCCGGGAACCGCCGGGCCCTTGAATTAGACGCCACAAACACCCATTCTTGACGTGAGATGCGATGCCTCTATGGCGTTGCAGGCATATTTTCGGACAAATGAAATCAAAACTGAAAGCAGACATGTCTCGGGATGATATATCTGCGAGCACACAAGTAATAAGCCATGCAGACGCTTTGAGGCGCAAGACGGTCAAACCAATCTGAAAGTTCTGCCGATCTTTTCCTCCTAAAGTACCTAATACCGCGTTTCAGTGCCACGAGTACTTGTCTATTGGCAGGGGGGTTTGCTAATCATCTGGAAGCGAGATCGGAATTCTTTACATCAAGACTCGATCTAACGCTGTGAATCGTGGTTGAAACTCTGTCGTTGAAACCTTCCATGGTGTTTTAGTTTGCGGCGTTGTATGAGTGAGGCATTCAAATCTCTCATTGAACTGCTGCGTCTGAAAAGGGCAATATGGGATATATATCAACCAAAGTGAACCTCTTCTATCAAGACTTACTGGGGCAATACATACTTGGCGCGTGCATTTCTAATGTCATAATCGTTAACTTCATGTGGGATGGAGGCCGGAAAAGCCCAACTACCCGCCTGTCCAAAAGGTAAATTCACATCACTTAACACCGCCTCCCCTTCCATATACATAATCACCGTCTATCACCAGTTGTAAATGACCTTTCCTTTCCCTTCATAACTCCTCGCTGTACTCTCTGATGAGCAAAATAGAGTCTTCCATCCGAGATTCGTGCCAGGTCCAGTCGTCAAAAAGCACGTCGAGCAAGGTATCGCCATCGGCTCGATTTCGCCTCTCACGAATTCGCATGGACCTCGCCAGTAATATGCGTCTCTCTTTCCAACCAGCTACATGCGCTTATTTCGGGACCGCATATTGCTGTGTCCACTCCCTTGCCGTGGCAATAGCAGCCTGTTCGTTCTCTTTCCAACTTTTAGCAACATCGGCAGCTAGCGGGTCGTCGGGGTTGGGTGCACCCAGTAGGGCCTGGATGGAGAGGAGAATCGTTCGGATTTGGAGCGCCGGAGACCAGTTATCTACGAAGTGTGTAAGCTTCGTTTTGTCTATTATATCGCTCCCGCGAGGTGATCGTTACATGCAACCTACTCTTCAACACATCGAGGCAGATACGGCCAAGCTTGTCCACATTTGGGTGGAAGATCTTGGTGAGGAATCGGATTTTGGGTGGAGTCATGGGATAGTCGTCGGGGAGGAAAAGTTCGAGCTTGAAGACACCGCCTGCGACAATGCGTGGGTTAGTCATCTGCTCTTTCTCTTGCACTTTTATTTCGTTTCCCAACAGAAGCAAAGCGGGCGCAGTACCTTCGTAGGGGGATGATGATGGGCCATGGATCTCGACGTCAAAGTACCGCAAGTTGTCTTCGTGAGGGATAGCGCTGATTCCGGGGACGCTATGGTGAGAATGTCAGCACCTCTGAGCGTGGGGTTGCTTTGGGCCTGAGGGAAGGCCTCGTCATATACAAACACGTACGGCTCGGCCATGAGGCGCTCCGTCTCCTTGACGATTCTCTTGGGTAGGGCCATGGTCAATGTCCCAAAAAGTGCAAGAGGCCAAAAGGAGGGGCAACGGTTGCGAGGGGTCGGGAGTGCAAGTAGGGATAAATTTTCGGATTTATTTGTTGGGGCGCTATGTATCAGAGTTCAAGAAGATAGCCAGGAGCCAGTTTACGAACGTGCAGCCAAACGGTGTTGGGTGCAGGTGTTGGAGTTGGAGCGGCGAAGTTGGAAAGGTTTCCGGGTCAGCGAAGTGCAGGTGTTGCCAGGCAAAACCACGGCGGGCTGGTTCGGTTTATCTTGGGCACGAGACAGGGACCAGTGATAAGCGCACAGACCAGCTCCAACTGATCTCAGTTCAAAGGGCAAAACCTGCATTCATCAGCGCGGAGCGGTTTCATGTGGATCCACTCATCCTTTTGAAGCTTGGCACCTCCAAAGGACCCCTGCTCTTCGCCTTGCCCATCTGCCGCCCATCTTTTAGTTAACGCTCCAGCACTCACTTGTGGTGGCAGTTGGCAGATGCTCTCTTCAAACATCGGCGAGAATTGAGGTCACTCTGGCACCCAGGGAGCGTACAGCTTGCGGGGTATCTCGGATAGCGACAGATGGTTGATTGAACCAGACCAGTGGACATTGCAGCAAACATACTGGAGACCTGACCCGCCGCCTTCTTGACTCCCACCCGATGAGAGCTTCATGATGCGCCACGTCCCTGCGTCCTGTCGACCATGCCGTTCCCCTCTGATCGTATGTCGGATCATCCGAAGAAAGGGAAGGTGATCCAGTCTGCGTTCGATAGTGACAGCTTCGATGCCGACGGCACAATCCACGTGGATGGCCTGGTAGGGTCAGCTACCATCTCACCGTCCGGCCGAGACGTTGCGCTCGCATCGTGAGTACTCTACAGCCGCCAACAAATGCGTCCCTCCGCAAGTCCTGACGTGAAGCAGACCCGAAGGCCTTGCCATCATTGACCTGGACTCGCCATACAGCCCCCCTCGCAGACTTAGCAGCCACGGACTTCCATGGCTTGTTGTTGACGTGCAGTGGTCCCCCTTTGCCGCTCGTGATTATTGGGTTGCCTCGACTGCAAATCATCGTTGTCTGGTATGGAATCTCAACAAGAGGGATGACTCGTCGACTGGTGCCATCGAGCATTCGCTGCAGGCGCACAGCAGAGCCATCACTGACATGAACTTCTCTGCTCACCATGCCGACTCCTTGGCGACATGCGCTGTCGATGGTTATGTCCACTGCTGGGACTTGCGAAGACCGAGGCAGCCCGTGCTGACCTTCTGCGACTGGTTTGCTGGTGCTACCCAGGTCAAGTACAGCCGCCAAAACCAACATGTCATAGCATCCGCGCACGACCGCTGGCTTCATATCTGGGACAACCGGAAGTCTTCGGAACCCCTCAAAACCATCAGCGCCCACACATCTAAGATCTACGGCATCGATTGGAATCGCACAAAACCCACGTGTCTAGTGACGTGTTCTTTAGACAAGAGCATCAAGTTTTGGGACTACGACAAGGACGACACTCCGCAGAGGGTTATTCGGACCGAATTTCCAGTATGGCGGGCTCGACATACGCCTTTCGGTTCTGGTTTGCTGGCTATGCCTCAAAATGAGCCCGGCAATCTGTACCTCTATGACCGGGGTGGAGATCCCGAAGCTCCTGTTGATGGCGCAGTCGATCCTGTCGCGATATTTCAAGGCCATGGCGATCACAAGGTAAAGGAGTTTCTATGGAGATCACGAGGGGGCGTGAGCAACGAGGGAACAGATGAACGCGAGTTTCAGCTGGTCTCTTGGGGTGAAGACAACGAGCTGCGACTTCAAAAGGTGGACCCCAAGATCTTGGAGTCTGTTGGCCATGTTCATGGTGCGCCCATGATGGAGAATCTCGTCCTCACGCGCAAAGGTGCTACGTACAAGACATTCCGTACCGTTGACGATTTGGTTCATCGGGACCGGAGAAGCCCGACGATGAGCGACCCGCAGCCCGGATCCGGTGGTCAGGCGCGGTCGAGTGCCCTCAGTCTCGGCCTCAACACCTGCGTCCGTCGCGTAGGTCCTTTGTGGAGAGCTACCTCGATGAAGGCAAAGACGAACCAGGGCAAGATCATGGACAAGAGTCAGTTACAGATCGGTTGGATGAAAGGCATCAGCATGTCCAAAAGAAAATCACCTTCTGACATGAACGACAGAATGGGATCTGGAAACTCACGGCTGTTTGGGCCTTCTTACGAAGAGGAATGGGACGAGCCTGAAACAATACAAGACGAGCTTTTGCGGGTTGGTTTGCATCTCCCCAATGTGAGGTTGGAGAACATCGATTGGGATTCCCTGACTGTGAAGGCATCCCTCAAGGGCCCATGGGGCGTCAAGAGTGAAATCATCTTTATCAAAGTCAGGGTTGATATTCCTACCAACTATCCCAAGGCCAGGGCGCCACGGTTTTATGTCGAGAAGAGCTCCTTCATGCCAGAAGAGACCCATAAGAAAGTCCAACGTGAACTGCACGAGCTCGCCGATCGATTCCTGCAGAGGAAGGAGAACTGTCTTTTTGTCGCTTTTGAGTACCTGCTGGGCGAAGTGGATCTCGAGAGCAGCACCAGTTTTCTCAGTAATATTCGGAGTCTGGATGACGACCTAGACGGACTAGCCGATGAGAGCTCCAGTGAAGAGGACGAAAACGACATCCCAGCCGGTGGCTCAGCGTCCATGTCGCAAGAACTGAGCAACAGTACAGAGCTTGATCCCAGCGCAGCTCTGGCTACAACTCAGCGTCCAATTTTGCCTCCACCCCCGCGGTTATGCGGTGCTACATTTTCCAGTGACGGCAGACTCGTGTGTTTCTTCCCTACCAAGGAAGAGCGAGCCAAAGCTTTGTTTTCTCTTGCCCCTCCCGATAACAAGGATCGGCAAAAAGGAGAGCCCTACTTTGCCGGATTCGGCCGTCTTTCGCAGAGTTCATCAGCTCCAAAGCACAGGATCAACGATGATACATCGGCTACAGATGAAGATTCCGGGGACTCTGACGATTCGGAGTCGACCTCGTCCACAGACTCGGAACCGACCACGGTACACAGGATAAGTTTATGGTATCAACCTGGTCGTCATTTCCGAAGGGCATTGAGCGCCAGTGAATCATTACGATCGAGCGGAGGCGGTACTGGCGCTGGGACGGGCACCGGCACGGGAACGAGCCGAAGAAGGCCTGGCAGGCCCAAGAATGTGCTATCCATCTACGATTTGCGATCTGAGCTGCCGTCTAAGAAGGAATTTGCGCAGGAGTATGCCATTTTTGGCGACGGAACCGACGTGTGTACTCACAATGCTGCTGTGGCACAAAAGTATGGCTATCCTGACTTGGCCAATATCTGGAAGTACGCCGCGCTTCTTTTGAGGAGAGGGATTCCTCTCGAATTCCAGCGGCACACGAGCCAACCTATTCTTGTCATTGCCAAGGAAGCCGTAGCGCGGGCTGGGGGTTTTGACGAAGGAAACCACCCCGTTGCCGGCCGAGTCAAATGGGGCTGCCATCCCCTCGCCGGGGAAATGGTGGCCGACCTATTTGAGTACTTTGAGAAGCTCGCAGACATTCAAATGCTGGCCATGTTGACCTGCATATTTGGCGACTCGTCCGCCGACGTCGTCGACGGCTTTGCCTACGCGGCATCACGCTCGACTCCGCTGGAAACGCCGCTCCCCATGAAGGCACCGACATTCTCGCTCGAGTATTTCCCCACCGACCCGGGCCTTTGGAATGTGAGCTATAAGAGCCAACCGAATTCGGCCGTAACTACTCCCAGAATCGCACACACTCCCGCCATGTATTCCGATTCCCCAGGGTCAGATGACATTGTGTCCCTCATCGACCTCCGAGGGCATTCGTATTCGTGTGGAGAGACGCCGCCGAAGCTGGCTCGTCAGGCCCAAAGCCTCTCAACCTCTCCGAACAATAGACTGTTCCACAGGACCAACTCGTCGGTTGCTGCTGCTATCACCGCCAGTCTTCCGCGGGCGCTTGCCAACATGGTGTCGGGGTCTCCTCCGGACCCTCCATCACGGAAGCGACCGAGTCCAGCCGAGACAATCCTGAGCAACCTTACCCCCAGTGCCATCACTTGGGGAGCGGCAACCATGTTCGGCGGGTCTACTGAAACACCTGGAACCGCAACGGCTCGCACCTCGCTCTCTGATGACGAGTATCGAAGGGACGATCTCTCCTCCATGGTGCCGGTTGCCGTCTCATGCGCTCCCGGGAACCAGTCCATTTTCGATGATGACGGATGGCTGTCCACTCCCCTCATCGACATACGGCGTAGGGGCCTGTATTCCGAGTACCGCTACGCCTATGCTGAGATGCTTCAGATGTGGGGAGAATCTTTGTCCCGTCTCGAGATCATGAAATTCAACCACATCAAGGATGAACGCTTCCGCTCAGGCACCGATCACTCAACGTCTGAGTACTATGAGATTGACATGTCAGCCAATCGTTATCGTCCGGGAACCACCTCGCCTACTATCCCCTTCGGTGGGCGCAAAGAACGGCACCAAATACTCCTGGCGTCTGGGCGCGGTCTGGACATCACAGGCCTCTGTCGTATTCACGAGATTCAGCTGGACCCCGTCGAATACACCCGCGAAACCAATGGGCACGTAGGCGGCGCCGTCGGCATCTGTCTCCGCTGCTTCCCTGAAAATGGTCAAGGGTCCAAGATCCCCCAGGACCAACTCAAATGCGTCTACTGCCTCGAACCCGTCGCTTCCCTTTTCCCCCCCTGCCTGTCCTGCGGCTGCGTGAGCCATCAAGACTGCCTAGCGCAGTGGCACGCTATGGGCGAGACAGAATGTCCAGCCGGAGATGAGTGTCAATGCATCTTTGAAGCCAGCAACGGCCAGGTCGAAAGCTGGACCGCACTGCAATACGCAATGGCTATGCAAACCGCCGCAAAAACAAAGACTGCTCCCGCAGCAGCAGCAGAAGCAGCAGCAACGCCGCCGCCGCCGCTGGAGCGCAGTACGACATCTACCTCCGCTACTGCCGCTCCCAATGCCAAAAAGGGCGTCATCCGGAATCCGATAATCAGAACCAGACGGAAGAGCGCGCCTACTGAGCTCGGTAAATTCCAGGCCCAGCATAGTCTTGCGTCGGCGGATGGGAAACCCAGATCGAAAGTCTCCGCGAGCGGTATAGCGGGCGGGATCCTGGCAAGAGTCAGCGGGGGCGGTTCGACCATGTTCACTTCTTCGTTTAGCCGCACGCCCCCGGAGAAGGAGGAGGAATACAGCGAACAAGAAAATGATGGGATCGACAGGGAGGACTGGGAGAGCATCGTTACCAGCCGGGATATCCCGTCGGTTACTATCACCGGTGCCTCGGGCAGCAGCGGGAGCAGCAATGCTAGCACAGGCGTTGCCGGGTTCTTCCAGGCGGGAATCAAGCCACCGGTCGAAGGGCACGAACCGGTTAGTGCTGCGCGGTTGAGTTTAGGGAATAGGTTGAAAAAGTCTCTGGGGGATTCAACTAGGCCGGGCGGCCCTTTGAGGAGGAAATCTGGAAATGTCGCTATGTGGAAGAGTGGGAGCTAGATGGGATGATTCCGCCGTGGTTCATTTGGTTTATTGCTTGAATACGGGGGCATGGAGTTATTGGGTTCAAACTAAAGCAAAAAATGTTCTCGCGAATTAAAATCGGTTGTAGGCATAGGTGCGTTTAAAACTGGATGAAATATTTGTAGAGTATATCTGAATTCCAATCATTCCGTTCGTCAACGAAGGCGGGAGGGGAAAAGGGGGGGGGGACAAAAACACTTGTTTTGGAGAACGAGGTATTTCATAGTTTCATAATTTTTTAATTTTTTTTTCGCATGTACATACATACAAATGCATCCATACAGTCATGCAAATCTTCTCACAATCTCGAAGCAGTTTTCTCCCTTCGCTTTCTCTCAGCCTCTTGTTCATTCTCAAAAAAAGTATATGTTCGTTGTGTCAAACTCACGACCAATTCTTGGCGAAGAAATCAAGCACGGTCTTGTAGCCACGAATGTACTCTTCCTTGACGCGCTCATCAGCCAAGTCGCCGCGGGCAGCCATCCATCCGTGGATCTGATCCTTGAAGATCTCAACGTGCTTGGGCACCTTGAGCTTCTCTTCGAACTCCTTGACCTTGTCGTCAGGCTCCTCCTTTGACGCGAGCATGATGAGGGGGATTTTGATGCCTTCTGCCTCCTTGGGGTCGACCATGGCAGGGTGGCACTCGGCAGCAACGGAGAAAGGGTTCTCGGAGCCGGAAGTGACGAGAGAAACCACCTTGCCGCCCCAGCAGAACTAAATGTTGAATCGGTTCACGTCAGTTGAATTCTGTTTTATTTTTATTTTTTATTTTCTTGTGGATAGGGGAAGCAAGACTTACACCGAGGACACCCCAAGACTTGATGGAAGGATTCTTTGCGCCCAAGGCCTTGACGAACTCGGGAAGCTTCTTGGCGACCCCGGCGGGAGGGTTCTTGCCGAAAAAGGCTCCCAGCTTCTTTTGCTTGTCCTCGGTGTCGGGAGGATACCACTCAATCGGGGAGGGCTCGCCCTTGAACCAGTCAGGGATGAAGACCTTGTACTTTTCCTTGTGGCTGGTGGCTAGGATGTCGGCTCCCTGGACGGTCTGGTCGAAATATCCAAAAATGTCAAAGATAAGCACGATTCCTTTCGTGGCATCGGAGGGGCCGGTGACGTCTTTTGTTTTTGGATGTTAGAGAATGAAGAAGTAAACTGGACTTGAGGGTAAGAGATAAGAAGGGGCTTCCTACATGTCTTTAGGCCGTCAACTTCCTCGTACGACCCTTTCGCGTCGTAGCCTTTCGAGACGACAGGAGGAATGTTGCAGCAGGCCTCATTGTGGCCGTGACTAGCCGGCATGGTCGACATTTTGGCAGTCGTGGGGTGTTTTACACCGGGTGAAGCTGTGGGAAAGGAGGTTGGTGGCGCGGGGGATGAAGTGACAGTGGGCAACTGAGGACGACGAAGGATGGGATTGCTGAGAGAGCTAGTACTGGACGAAAGACAGGCGTAAGTGGGGGAACGGGATACGAGGGCACGGGTGGCTTTGAGGCGAAGCTGATTTAATGCAGGCATACCTAGGTATCTAAGATAGTCGAGAGGGGGTGTTTTTTTCCAACCGAAAAAAATTTCCAGAATTTTCTTGCGGCCGAGGTTGATGAGATGAGCTGCATCAAGTATGTACATACAATCGGCAGGATTACATAGGCACCTATGCTGGTCTAGCACTCATCATGCCCTGGGTGCCTGGATGGCTTTCACCCTTTCCAGAATTCGGGGATCGAAGAGTGCGGGGTAGAAGGTCCGCGAAAGGGACATCTCCACTTGTGAATTTCAGTCTTAGATGGCTATGACGTCATGGCTGAATGAAACCTCCCTTGAGCATAGCGTACATTTCGAAGGTCCAGTGACATTATTCGATGATATAGTTTTTTTTTATAAAAATACAAAAGCCAAATATCTCAACCTTGTAACTACACATAATTCATTCCAATCACCAAGAAGGTGGTGGAATTTTTGTTGTCCGCAGAAAGTACAGTACATATTGCTGGTCTACTACACTAAGATGAAAGCGGCACGAACGGATGGAGATTACCCCGCCTTCTTTCTCCGCTTGCTTCCCGTGGCGGGTCGCATCTGCCGAACCAATTGACCAATCAGCGAATCTTTCCAATTCTGAACACCAGACTTCTCTTTTCAGCATGAACCTAACTCGATTTTTTAAATAAACTTGAGGCTGACAAATTTCTCCGCTAATCCATTCTCCCAAGGGCCATGATATTCATCCCGTCACATGTGAACTGCGTACTGCCTATCCTTCCGGCGCCGTTTATCCTGGTTTTATTACGCCCAAATCTCCGCCATCTCCTGATCTCAAACACGAATATAAGCAATCAGTCAAGAGTTTGAGCTGTCAGCTGCTAGACTTGCCCGCTCTCAATGAATATCCCGACTTCTGCACGCAAGCCAGGAGCCGCTCGACCACATTCCTCTCAGCCTGAAAAGTCAACTTCTCGGTGGCCTCGGAGATGGGAATCCACATGGGTTCTAGCTTCTCATGCTCCTCTTGGGTATTCATATCCCGCTCTGCGGTCGAGTCTGCCGTTGCCGGATAGTAGTACACCGTCTTCAGCACTCCAGGGACCTCGGACTGAGGGCACACGTAGGTGCATGCCCCAATCGGCTCGTTTCCCAGGTTGCCCTCGGTGACTTCGGCCTTCTCTGTTCCTCGTTCTTCTTTCGCTAGGGAAGCTCGCGTCGTCATGATCACACGGAGTGGCCTTGCGTGCCATCCAGTTTCTTCGTAGGTCTCTCGGAAAGCTGCGTCGATCATGGACTCGCCGACATTGCGCCTGCCTTTGGGGATCTGGAAGATGTCGTACTTGGTGTTGTACACAATCAACATCTTGCCTCGCTCAAGATCAAGCGTCACGGTGCCACAAGACATGATCATCATATCCGCCGGCACGAATTTCATGTTCTCGTCAATGCCCTTGATCCCACCGCGAAGCTCTTTCACGTGGTGACTGTGCTCGGACGTCATGGTGTTTTAGGCCGTTTAGGTGGATGATAGACTGTGGGCCGGTTTGCGTTCTCAGAAACTAATTATTTAGGACCAAAAAAGGTAATGAATGATGCGCCAAAAAGCTGGTGATACGATATCACTACAATATTGCCCGACCTTTTTGGGGTATTCCTCGCGGCTTTTATACAGGTCTTTAGCGACTCTGGGCAACTCCTTGGTTTAGATGGGCAAGAGGCCATTTGTGCAGGTCCATGTGCCATGCACATCAACTTAGAGACCTCATTTCTCTCTAACCACCGGTGAGCACTCGAACAACATAAAATGACGGATCAAGATGCAAGGGTTTCTAGAGTCTGCTCCAAGCTACCGTACATGGTACAGGTTTAATAGACCCCCACCTGATCACGGTATTAGCGAAGCGGCATAGACATGGCACTTCTGTGTCCATTTTTATCTGCATGCACTAGCCCCCTACTTGGCAGCGGCCCATTCGGCAGCTTCGAGGTATTGGTATCTCATCACGGGCACTTCACCTACTGGATCCGGAATTCCATGGTCAGACTTCCGGTGCTGCACTCCAGCCGTGGAACACTCTGCAAAATATACATCACCCCGGCAGCTCACTGCGGCCCGGAGGCTTGGTCTCGCCCATTCCACGCCATCTTCTCCCTCTCGAAAAGGAACCAGGGCCGTAGAGCATGTTGGCTCTCGCTCGCATCCATCACAATGTCCTCATACTCATGAATCGCCCCACACACATGCCACCTTTAACGCATCCTTGCACACCGGTCAGCCCGTTGATGAATAGGCGGCCAATCAATCTGCTCGTAGCACCGAACTTTTCATAACTCGCGCCTCACGATGTTCTCACATATCGGATTTCCCCCACCCCGTCTTTGAATCACCATACGGAAGAGTGCCATATCACCCACCCAATTGCACGGGAAAACTCACATGCAATGGCTGCGTGCTGCCAAGTCGAGCTGTCGATCTGACCATTTTGGGACGCTTGTAAAGGCGTGGCAACCTCAACAAGGTCCAGTTCGCGCCAACCGTTTAGTCCGGTGACTTGTCCGTCCACTCGCCAGCGTTCCCAATCGGTTTTTCTTTGCTTTATTTCTGATGTTCTGGGTAAAATCGAAGAGCAAGGCTTGTTCGGGCCTCCTTCCGTTTTGGAAATCAAGGCGACGTGTTGCTGCTCTGAGAAAGGTGAGGTAAAGGGAAGGAAGCTCCTCCGTGCCCTAAAGGATCTTTGACGGGCAAGCATTGGACAAGAACAGGCAATAATTCAAATTGGCAAAGGAGGATTATTATTCCCACGGCCGCCATCTCATCTC
Organism: Cladorrhinum samala; assembly: GCA_033576145.1. NCBI lineage: Eukaryota > Fungi > Ascomycota > Sordariomycetes > Sordariales > Podosporaceae > Cladorrhinum > Cladorrhinum samala. Next base: position 69,411 of record MU865047.1, on the reverse strand, counting down.
CCCTGGATGCCAGCCGAAAACCTCGCCAAACTGGGGATTCTCCCCCCTGATATCTCTATTCTTTCTGGGGTTCCGAACCAACCTCCAAGGTTGGTGTGGGAGACCATGGTAACACAAGTCAGGGGTCGAAGAAGGGTCGGCCCAACCGCGTCCAACCTATAGCATGCTTTTCTTCACAATTTGCATAATCTAGTGGCAGTAGTACCCGTCTGTGCAGTTTACACAACGTCGTGGCCGCCACCATGTTTGACGCACCACTGATGCTACAACCAAGTTGTGCTCTCAACATTTCTATATCAATGTGGCAGATCTCTAGAATCAAGCGTACGAGAACATTGTTCGTCCAAGCCAATGAGAGTGAGAGCTTGCATATGAGATCACCAGCAAATATCAGTCGTGTCCCGCTGCTGGAGGGCCTGTTTGTGATTTTCTTGTTCCCTTCTCGACGTGGAAGCCCGAGCGGAAAGTGGGCCGGCAGGTCTCAGGCTCCAACTCGGATGGGACTTGAAGGAGATGGTAGTATTATCATTGGCATGAACTTTGTGGGCATACAAGTAGGACGCCGTTTCGACAAGAAAAGGTGGTATCCCGGCTCTCGGAAAAAGGGGGGCGGGGGAAGATCAAACTCAATGTCTGACTAGGGGCCCTCGCTGGTAGCCTCGAGCACCCACACCACGTCTCCCCCGGTCCGCTCGGGTCGCTCCGAGACCCCCAAACTTAGATACGCCACTATCAAATCAACCCCTAAATTCCTCGGTCCCACGTTTAGGGTTTATCTTAACGAAGCGCTTCCTGAACGGTTTCGTGGGGTTTTTATTTTCCCAAGCACGGCGGTACCGGTGTCTTTCTGGCCCTAACCTGGGAATTTTGATGAACCGAGCTGCCGAAGATACCTTGCAGCACGATATCAATCCCGCCTCTGAGCTGCTCGCAGCGGAGCATTCATTCAGCCGCCAAGTCGAGGCCATATCATGGTCCGGTGGGGTATGACAAATGAAGCATATCGTGTGTTCTTTACCCACGCCTGCCCAAAGGATTAGATTGCCTCGAGCACCTGGAAGCCCCAATTTATCTCCGACCTCTACCATGGCAATCTGCATGGAACGCACGAAAGAGGCAAAAGTAGACGCACCGTCACTGGTTACGTCCCCTCCTGCCGAGGCCGCGGTCTGCCAAGCTGTTTGAACGGGTTCTGATCTCCTTTTGGTGCACTTTGTCCATTCCCCTTCTTCCCCCCACTCTGGGGTTATATTACGTTGGCGTCTTTGGTGACATGTCATGTAGAGGCAACTACTCTATTTGGTGCGGTTTGTAATTTGTGTTCCCGGAGAAGGGAACACGAATACAAAGGTCAGGCAAACAAGCAAGCCCCATTGAGGGGAAAAAAAAAAAACTAAGGGAAAAAAAATTGATTTGGGAAGCTGCATATATATCCGACAAAATAAAACTTGAAAAAAAAAAAAAAAAAAAAAAAAAAAAAAAAAAAAGCGGGGTGGACGTTTTTTACGTGCGTGTTGCCCACCGAAAACGGCCCCAAACACCCAACCAAAAAAAAAACGTTTTTGTGGGAG
>MU865047.1:51533-67830 GCA_033576145.1 Cladorrhinum samala | reverse complement strand
CAATCTCAACCCCCCCCCCCCCCCCCCCCCCCACCAGAAAAACAAAAAATTAAAAAAAACAAAAACACAAAAAAAAAAAACCCCAAAAAAAAAAAATAAAAAAAAAAAAAAAAAAAAAAAAAAAAAAAAACAGAGGAGGGAAGGAGGAGAGGAGGATGGAGGAATACACCAGCAGATAATTAAGGTATATATGCCTTGTTAGATCTGCAAAGGTATCCCACACCGATGTTGCAATGGGGCATATATGTATGTCTGTCTCACCTGGCCCTGGATTTCTTATCACTTGGAGAATGTTCACTCGGTAATCCGGAGTCAGCTCCGTGGCGGTGTGGAGAAAGTGGCAATGTAACGATCTGCCGTGGGATGAAAGGTAGCAGATGCTCAAGGTTGAAAAAGGGGGCAGGGGAGTCGGAGGCGGAGGGCAATCATCAGACGAGACCGGACCGTACGTTTTATTAGGTACGTACAGCAGTGGACATTTTGACAGGATCCTTCCTCTACGTAACAAGCGGCATGAGGCAACTACCCAGTTGCGTGTGAAGTCTCTCTCTCTCTGTCTTATCTGTACGAATAAGGAGGCAAGCGGGAAGCGAGGCGGCACAACCTGCATATTCATAAGACACAACTGATCATCGCCAAAGTCCGCGTGGGGGTTTTGTTTATTTCTGGGTAATGAGTAGATGAGAAAAAAATTCTGCCATGATATTTCCCCCAAGGGACGGCGGGGGTTGGGAGGTTCCTGTGATGACAAAGGCGTACGTAAACGTAGGTACAGGTATGTACATACATGTGGGTGCCTGTTCCTCCTTCCCTCATCAAAGATCCATGTTTTTTTCCATTGTATTCCGCTCCCTTGCCATGAACAAGTGTATGATCTGATAGTCTGACAAAGTAAGAGGAGAAGAGAACTCAGCTCCTCCTCCAGCCTCTGTGTAACACGCTTCCCCCGTGTAGGAATTATTCCCTTGCTCGATACTACTCCAAAACATATCAATTTATCCCACCCCACTCAACGCACATGTACGGCAAATAGCGTGTTAAATAAATAGGCCAGCAATATCATAAAGCTAGGTTGCACCAAGAGAGAGCACTTTATTCCAGACTTTTTTTTTTTAAAGCTCTTACTCGCCATGAATTTTCTCTCAGTTCAAGATGTAAAAGACCATTTGGCAACTCAATTACCATTCAGTGGGATGGAATGGGAATCCTAGATCAACAGGTTTTTCATTTTTTTATTTTTTTTTTTAGATTTTTTTTATTATTTTTTCTTCTTCAGGTAGACCGATCATCCAACCAATCAGTTAGAGAGGTGGGCATACTCCTTGTTGAAAGCCCTGCCGATGACCATGCGACGGACTTCTGAGGTGCCCGCACCAATCTCGTATAGCTTTGCGTCGCGCAAGATGCGTGAGGCGGGCATCTCCTCGACGTAGCCCATGCCGCCCAAAATCTGGATGCAATCCAGAGCGCATTCGGTGGCACGCTCGGCAGCGTAGAGAATGGCGCCAGCGCAGTCCTGAGTGCGGACGGCGCCCTGCTCGTCGACGGCCCTGGCGGTGGCGTACGTGTATGCTCGCGAGGCCTGGAGCTTCGTGTACATGTCTGCCAACTTGCCCTGCAAAAGTTGGAACTGGGCGATTGGGGTGCCGAACTGCTTGCGCGAGTGTGAATAGGGCAGCGCCACGTCGAGGGCGGCCTGCATCAGCCCAAGAGGTCCTGCGCTGAGCACCAATCGTTCAAGGTCGAGCCCCTCCATCAGAACCCTCACGCCCCCATTGACCTGGCCCAGAACGTTTTCTTTGGGCACGAAGACGTTGTCAAACACCAACTCGCCCGTGTTGCTACCCCGCATGCCCATCTTGTCCAGCTTTCGCAGGCAGGTGAAGCCCTGGGCCGCCTTGGGTTCGACGATGAAGGCCGTGATGCCCTTGGACCCGCCATCAGGGACCGTCTTGGCATAGACGATGATGAGGTCGGCATCAGGGCCATTGGTGATCCACATTTTGGAGCCCGTGAGGACGTAGCCGCCATCGACCTCCTTCGCGCGAGTGCGCATGCTTACCACGTCGCTGCCAGAGCCCGACTCGGACATGGCCAGCGCGCCCACCTTGCGTCCGGAGATGAGGTCGGGCATGTACTTGTGCTTCTGCTCCTCGTTTGCGTTGAGCTGCAGCTGGTTGACGCAAAGCTGCGAGTGCGCCGCATAGCTGAGGGCGATCGAGCCGCTCGCCCGCGAGAGCTCCTCCATGACGATGCAGTGCGCCTGGTAACCCATACCCAGCCCGCCTACCTCCTCGTCGGCTGTTATTCCCAGCAGTCCTGCGTCGCCCAGTTTCGCCCACATTTCAGCGGGGAAGTTGTTGCTCTTGTCCGTGAGGGATGCGACCTCTTCGGTCAGCTCGCGCCGAGTAAACTCTTGGACACGCTCCCGCAGCTCGGCCAGGTCGCTCGGGGAGGGCGGCTCGAAGCCTTTGGGGTGTTTAGAGGACGAAGCATATCGTTTTTGTTGCTGCTGGAACTGTTGGAAGGCTGGTGATGCCGTTTGTATCGTTGACAGTGTTCGTGGAGAAGACGCGGGGGAGGAGGAAGAAGAGCAGACGCCGAAACGGAGACGAGTGGCTACGCCTCCGGATCTCGTCGCTGCTGAGCGCAGCAGCGCTCGGGATAATGCTTTGCTTGACATGATTATTTTTTTTGGGTTGTGGTTGTTGGATACACAGCAATTTCCAATTAAAAAAAATTCGTGAAACTAAAAGGATAAAAAGAATCAGATACATTCAAGATAAAAAAAAAACCCTCTTCTTTACATGTTAACAATGGGCCGGGGCCTGGATCTTGTTATCCCGAGCCTAACCCCGACCTTTCCCCCTTGTTGCCAAGCCCGCACAACCCCGGACAAGCTGTTGGACAATTGGGTTTTTTTGGTGTCTTATGACATCGTTCGCTCCATCTCACAGCCAAAAACCTCGGCTTTTGGCGGTTTAAGCCGGCCCGCCGCCAACCATCTGCCATTGAACGGGCTGGGGAAACCCTCTGGCCGGTGTAAGCCGCTATCCAAATAGTTTCACCAGTTATTCCACGCTTCGTCTTCGTGCTGCTGCTGCTGCTGCTGTTGTTGTCTTTCATTCATAGATTTTTGCAAATGCCATTTGCGGCACCGTCAAGAGAAATGATGCACCTATCACGACAATTGGGGCGGTTCACCCGCGCGCGACCACTGCGGACGACGACGGCAGGCCTGATAATACCCCGCCCTTCCCCGGGTCTCTCCAGCGCAAGGAGAACGGCCGCGACATTCAACGCCCCCCACCACGCGAGCGCCATATCCGTGGTGAGAAGCAATGTTGATACCAGCTCGCCAGAGTACAAGGAGAATGAAAGGCTCATGGGCGAAGCCATGGGCAAGATCGAGGAGTTGACGAAGAAGGTACAGCAGGGCGGGCCAGAAAAGGCCCGAGAGAAGCACATTGCACGGAAGAAGATGCTGCCGAGAGATCGCGTTACTGCATTGATTGACCCGGGAACGACATTTCTCGAGTTGGCGCCGCTGGCGGGACATGAGCTGTACCCGGAGGCCGAGGTACCAGCTGGAGGCGTCATTGCCGGTGTGGGAGTTGTCGAGGGGGTGACGTGCATGATCGTTGCAAATGACAGCACGGTGAAGGGCGGGACCTATTTCCCCATTACGGTGAAGAAGCATTTGCGCGCGCAGGCTGTTGCGCAAGAGAACAAGCTACCGTAGGTTTCTGTTCTAGAGAGATCCGCACAAAAAAAGGGGAGGTTTTGCTAACATGGCATGGGATACCAAAAGATGCATCTACCTTGTCGACTCGGGTGGCGCGAACCTCCCTCATCAATCAGACGTCTTCCCCGATCGCGAGCACTTCGGACGCATCTTCTACAACCAGGCACGCATGTCCGCCGCAGGGATCCCCCAGATCTCGGTCGTCATGGGTCCCTGCACAGCTGGCGGTGCTTACGTCCCGGCGATGAGTGACGAGAGCATCATTGTTCAGGAGCAAGGCCACATCTTTCTTGCCGGACCACCCTTGGTCAAGGCAGCCACCGGTGAGGTTGTCAGCCCGGAAGAACTCGGAGGCGGCAAGATGCACTCCTCCGTTTCCGGCGTGACAGACTACCTCGCAGTGGACGATGCCCATGCCATTGTTCTTGCCAGACGTTCCATCAGCAATCTCAACTGGCCTACTAACAGTTTCACCCCCTCGGCCTCGTTCTCGGAGCCCCTTTACGACCCTTCAGAGCTTCTGGGCATCGCCTCTACCAACCTCCGCAAGCCGCTCCCCATTCACGAAGTCATTGCGCGCATTGTCGATGGCTCCCAATTCTCCGAGTTTAAAAGGGACTACGGCACTACCCTCGTGACCGGGTTTGCGTCCATCTACGGCCATAAAGTTGGTATTATAGCCAACAATGGCATCCTCTTCAGCTCCTCTTCGCTCAAGGGCGCACACTTCATCGAGCTGTGCGCTCAGCGAGGCATTCCTCTGGTTTTCCTACAGAACATTAGCGGATTCATGGTTGGAAAGGATTCGGAGCGGGAAGGTATCGCAAAGAATGGCGCAAAGCTGGTTACAGCTGTCGCCTGCGCTGACGTCCCCAAGTTCACCGTTGTCGTGGGTGGCAGCTACGGCGCAGGTAACTATGGCATGTGCGGAAGGGCGTACTCGCCTAGGTTCTTGTGGATGTGGCCGAACGCCAGGGTTGGTGTGATGGGCGGGGAGCAGTTGAGCAAGGTCATGGAGACCGTTGGGCAGAAGGTTGATACCGGGCTGAAGGATAGGATCGAGAAGGAGAGCGAAGCCGTGTTCTCGAGTGCTAGGTTGTGGGTGAGTATTATCTCTGATGGGCTTAATCTCCGTATTGATCACACGGTTTGTGCTAACTTTTCTGTTTTTTTTTTAGGATGATGGCGTTATTCCTCCACAGCACACACGAAGATATTTGGGCTTGGGCCTGAATGCCGCGATGGGCGGGCGCAATGCTGTTGCACCTGGACAGACGAAATTTGGTGTTTTCAGAATGTAAAAGCGTCGACCTATTTGTAAAATTCTCTATGGGAAACTTGAATAAGCATATAGTTTAGCGAAAATGCGAATGGATCTTTATAGTGTATCTTGTCTAGATGTATGAACAAACTTGTTCCTCGTGGTAGGAATAAAACGTTATCATATCATCATGCCTTTGTGTTTTTCTTCCATGCTTGGCAAAACATACATTTACATCAATCCCTTTTTCATTCTTGATAGTTAAGAAGTAATTGCGACCTTTCATTGCTTATTACCATCACTCATCAGTCTTTTATTATTCTATTCCTTTTTATTTTTTTATAATCCTCCGTGTTTTGTTTGGCTGATTGAATTGGCGACGATGCGTGTTTTGATCTTAGCAACGTTGCTTTCCGCCGCCCCCCCCCCCTCCGTTTTTTCTTTAAAAAAAATCGGCCATGTCCGACATGTATGCCATCCATTTAGCGTGACTAGACAATCTAGAATTACCAATGTTCATGTTGCAGGAGGTTATCAATCGTCTTTTTTTTTTTTGTGTACACAAACAATTTTGACAAACCACACAACCTCCAACTGTTTTTAGTTTATTGACTTTTTGATAGTATATTGGCATGTTGTTTTACCCTCCCCCCCCCCCTTTTTCTCTCTTCTCCCACCCACAATTTTTCTCTATTTTTAAATTTGCAAGATTTTAAAAGGAGTTTATGTGTCATGTTAATGATTTACATGGGTAAGAATTCTTTTGTTTATAAGGCTCTTCTTTTTTTTTTTTCCAGCCACGGGGTTTTTTTTAAAATATATATATATATATATATATAAAACAAAAAACAAAAACAAAAGGCTTGTACATACAAACCTTGAAAAAATTGGAAGATTATCGCAAAAAAATAAAATAAAAAATAACAAGAATAATTTGAAAATGGCTTTATGAAGTTATATTTTTATTCAAGTTTGGTGTTTTTTTTTTTTGGTTCTATGTATAAATAGATAGATGGTGTTCTTTGCCACCTAGTGAAAATCGGCAAGTTCGATGTAACAACAAGGGGCTCGTCTGCTGTGGTTTGGTTTGGTTTGGTTTGGTTTGGTTTGATTTTTTTTTTTTTTTTTTTTTTTTTTTGCCATCCCTCCCTCCACACAAAAAAAGCGAGACTCATAAGCAACATTGCCAAACATTCGTACCACATAACTTTCTCGAAACTCATTGAAGTAGCCCCAAAAAAATCCCCAACAAATATCCTTGGTCAATGCCATCAAATTTACGTTAAAACTGGCTAATTTCATTGTGTTTTAATGGAGTTTTTACTGCTGCGATTCCTGGGGTTTTGGTAACGGTCTCTATTTTTCTGTGGGCAGGGAGCATCCTAACCGCTGCGTTACCCCATTAAGCGTGGAGATCTCAACGCTCCACATTTGAACCCTGTTACCCCACAAACATATGTTGCATACATGTAGCCAAGTCCCAAGGTCACCTGTCAAGGTAAAGTTTTCTCCATTTTAAACGTCATCAATTGAGTAATTGCACACATCCGCACAGGGTTACACTTGTTAGTTCAGATTCATCTACAATAAGGGTGTTTTGGGGAGAATCATACCAACGTCTCTAACGGCAGTGGAGTTAAAACTGTGTGGTGTATAAGTGGACGGTTACCCCGCAAAAAAAAAAAAAAAATCAACAATCCAGGGGGGTAGTGGAGGAGGGGAACAAGGGGGTTGACAACAAAACAATCAAGATATGAGTCTCCAAAAAAAATAAAAAAAAAATTAAAAAAAATCTGAGTTTCTTTTTTGACTTCTTCAACTGTTTGTATTTTATTTTTTTCATTCAACAGTTCAATCAAGACAGAGATTTTGAAATCCTCAAAACAAAGATCTCGAAATGTCTCTTCCTACCCGAGCCCTTCGCCTCTCAGGATCCGCGGTGCTTTCGCGAACCAGAACCGCTGCTGCCGCCGCCCGTTCCGCACCATCCGTCGTCCCCTTCCTCAACCAGAACAAGAATTTTCATTCATCCCCTTACTTCCTCACGTCCAAGGCCAACCAGCCGTCGCCGGGCGAGTTCTCACGCACCGATCCCAAGATCAAAACCACGTACCCCGGCGATGATTCCTCCGAGCTTCCCTCGTCGACTCTCTCGCCCACCCTCCCTTCCTTTTCCCTCCAGGGAAAGGTTGTGGTAATCACCGGCGGCGCGAGAGGCCTGGGCTTGGTGATGGGTCGTATGTTTATCCATCATCCTATTTCTCAGTCAATGACATGAAAAACTGATTAAAGTCCCACCCCCCAAACAGAAGGAATAGTCCATTCAGGAGCAGACCTGGCCATTGTTGATCTTAACCGTACGTCCTTAACCCGCCCGGCCCCCCCCCCTTCCCCCCTTCATCCATCCACATGAAAATCAGAAATTCTAATGTTATGGGTTTAATAAAAAATAGAAGAAGAAGCATCCGTTCAAGCCAAAGAACTAGTTGAATCCTTCAAAAAGATGCATCCTAATGCTCGGTAGCGTCCCCCCCACCCCCTTCTCAAAGTTTCGGGGCTTTTATGCCAACCAAATATAATATAATAAACATATGCTAATGGTTTATCAAACTGAATAGCCCACCAAAGATCACGACTCACCAGTGCGATGTCTCCTCCGAGACTTCGGTCTCTTCTTGCGTCGCCGACATCTTGGCCTCCCACAACAACAAGATTGACGGACTGGTCACCTCGGCTGGTTTCGTAGAGAACATGGACGCCGTCAACTACCCCATCGATAGGGTCAGGAAGCTCTGGGGCGTCAACGTTGACGGGACTTACCTGTTTGCTACCGAGATTGCAAGACATTTGGTGAGTTTTGATTGTTATTTTTTCCTTCCCCCTAGAGATATTGTTCGCTCCCTTTTTCTTCAAACAAACAAGGCAATTGGACGCCCAAAAAAAAAAAGGGGGGGGGGGTTGGAATCCAAACACAAGAAATGGGTTAACGCTACTCTCTCATCTTGGAAGATGGGAATGGGATATTCAACTTGCTTTTCAAACAAATTCACATTTTTCTTGGTTGGATATATGCTAACGGACTGGGTGTCTTTTACCCAACGCCCAAAATTAGATGGAACGCAAGGCTAAAGGAAGTATGGTATTCATTGGAAGCATGAGTGGAGCGATTGTAAACGTCCCTCAACCTCAGGCGTGAGTCATGCCCCCCCCCCCTCTTTTGTGTTAATTTTGATGAACAATAAAAAACTGACATGGTCCTGCTCCCTGCTACCAGTCCTTATAACGCCTCCAAGGCTGCAGTTCGACACCTTGCGGCCTCTTTCAGCGTCGAATGGGCAAAGGCCGGTATCCGAGTAAACTGCATCTCTCCCGGATACATGTTGACGGCTCTGTAAGTATTTTTTTTTTTAGTCACCCAGAGAAACATGCAATGAGGCTTTTTGGGCTAACATGGTAAAATAGAACCAAGAAGATCTTGGATGACAAGCCCGACCTGAAAAAACAGTGGACGTCCTTGATCCCTCAGGGTAAGATGGGATCACCAGAGGATCTGATGGGCCCTGTGACGTTCCTGCTGTCGGATGCATCCAGCTATGTCACTGGCGCGGAACTTCGTGTAGATGGCGGATACACCGTCGCGTAAAGAGATGAAAAAGAAATATCTAAAACATGCACAACCCACACAAGGACAGCTGCATGACGCCAAAACAGGGAGAAGTAAAGAGGAAAAAGCAAAACCAAAGATGTAGAATCTAGATGGTAATAGACAGGGGGGGAGGGGAGAGGCATGCAGCTAAGCAGGAATCAAAAGCCTATCATCTGACTTTTTTTCCTTCTCGTTTCCCGACAAGCTGGTAACAGTGTATCATCGATCCGATCCCTGGAAATCGGGATATAAACGCGCCGAATATTGCACCAAGAATAATCATCAACTGGCCGGCAATCAGGCCTCACCGTCTCTGTGGCGGTGCCCCTCCGGGCCCGACCCGACACTGTTGGCGTTGGCGCCTTGGATATGTCTCTGGTGGGAATGTATACATAACCTCCCCCCCCCCCCACCACCAAAATCAATGTGCCCAATCTCATGACCGGATCAGCGCGAACTATCTAAAGCCTTCGCAGTCAACCATCACAATTCGACCGCGGGATGTTCTGACAGCTCATCCGCAAGCTAGAGTCTGTCTCCCTTGGCCACCTACTTGACAGTCGAACGGGTTTGGGAAGCATAAAAATGTAATTGACAATACTTAATGTGATATATCACAAGGCTTGGGGGATCTGCGTCTGTGGAGCTTTTTCGCTTGATAAGGCGACAGGCTCCTTCGGTAGTTACACGGCTGGTTTAACCTGTCGATCATCTTTCAACGACATGCCAAGGCCTGGGAGCAAGACGAGCCTCAAGAACGCAAGATGAAAACTATTAGATCAACGCTTGTGCATCGAGGACTCTGAGTTTGGGTCTCGAAATGTGAATTACACTTTGATACAAAGATTCATCGCTGCTTAAGGCTCAGGTTTGGCAGTAGTGTTAGGGGCAGTAGTGTTAGGGGCAGTATAGTTTGGACGAAGAAACTGGTTGTCCTGCGTTCGGCGACAGTGACTCAATTGTCAGGAAACTTCAGCCGTCTTCGCCGTACGCTGGGAATGAGGGAGAAACATCTCGATCAGATGATCGTCAGAAACTCCTCACCGCGTCACACCATAATATCTAGCACTAGCTGACGAAGAACACAGGACAGGGTACCGTCCAGTTCCTCTCATAACACTGGCAGGAGAAGCTCGAGACAAGGCCAGGGCTCAAAAACCAAGAAACTTCCGATCCAGAATTTTAGGTGAAATGGACATTGTGGTCGAACTTGTCATGCAGCTTTGAGCCAATAGCCGAGAGCCGTGCTCCAGAGATGGCGCCAGTCATGGGAACAACGCAGTCACATCCCCGCAACGCCCATGTCAGAAGACTGTCCGAAATTCGTCTCCAAGTGTTTTAGAGAAGCACAGCTCAGTCCGTTCATAGGTCCCGCTTTACGTATCGCAAACACGGCTGGAAACGTCTTGTGGAGTGAAAAAGCTGTCCAGGGCTGACGGTTCTTTCCCCGCGCGGGGAAGAGCAAAGCGGTGAATGAGGTGATGATTCACATAAAGGCGAACGTGTGTAGGCTTGTTGGACTTTGGTTCGCTCTTTTTGCGCCAAAGCTGTGGGCAGACGTCGTACTGTACGTATGTATGTACTGTACATGTATGTACATACATACATGGTGGCTTGCCTGGGTCTGGGTCTGGGTCTGGGTTTGGGTCTGGGGGATGCCCTTGGTGGGATTCGGACCTGTCTTGGCACTTGGCAAGGGAGGCTGGGTGGTGACCTCAGCGAACAAGATCTTGGTGTGACCATAACGATGAAAAGGCCCAAGAATATACGAGTCGGAATGTTGTGTAAGCACCACTATTTGAAGAGAGAAAATAGCCTTGCCGCACTGGGACAAATTTCCGGAGTCCGTAGACAAACAGATCGCTGGTCAGTGGCGGCTGGCTCGGTGCATGTAATGTCCCCCATCAATCCCAAGACTCTCGCAACCCCTGTCATAGGTCTTTCAAAGTGACCCCCCCCCTAATCCCCCTTCCCAACAAGGCGGGAGTCGTTGTCTTAGGAGGGCATCCAAGCAAGAATGTGGGCGTGGGGGCCCGTCGAGATTGATGTTGTGACTTCATGCGTAACCTTCGCCGAGCCTTGATCCAGTTGAGCTCTGCTGGGTCACAATGAAAAGATGCTCCGGGGCATCGCGGAACCAAAAAAGGATATCTTGTGGATGGCGGCGCGAGAATCGGATGATTGTCCGAACTAAAGTAATACTTGGAACCCACGTGTTTCCAGGCTTACTATGCGCAAGCAAAGTCAACCTGGAGGGCAGACGAGACTGGAGTGATGGCGTAGGTGCGGGAAAATCGGGAGGGGAGGGGTGCGGGACGGAGCGACCATCTCCCACTCAGACGCGGTTACGGTTGTCTTATCTCGCTCCTTCCCATGAGTAGGTAGGTAGTTCAGGCTGGAACCCGGAGTCATTCGTGATGGCTTCCTTCCAATAAAGACGTGATTTGCAAGGATGATAGTCCCAAAATGCCCAAGCGGTGAAACGAAAGACCTGGAAGCGTTGCGGTTCTCCCGTCTGAGAGGTGTTTCGCGGCCTCGGTCGTTTTCAGCAGCGGCACCTGCTGGATTTGGATGTTTATATTGGCCAAAACGGTGTCATGTGCTCGGGAAGCCTTGGAGGTGCCTTCCGTCTTATTCGACCGGAACCGACAAACAGATTGGGATTTGCATAGGTACCTATTCGGCCTCCAAAATGGCATCCACATTTCGAGGGAATTGAGTTCACTGCGCACGCATCCAAACAACCTCCAACATCCCGGGTCTACATTTTTCTACCAAGCGAAGGGCTTATTAGAGGCGTGAGAAATTAGTTTCGCCCAATCAGCTCCAACAAACTCCAAAAAAGGCCAGAAAAGAAAGCTTCAGCTGTTCTCCCGTTTTGGAATCGTCTGTTCGTTAGCACGGAAAACTACAGGGCATGCAAGGTACCTCTCTGGGCAGTTCCAGGGCTCACGGAGGCCGACTAAGGCCAGCCCCAAGTCGCGCCTTCCAGGTTCCCTTTCGGCCCCATCCCCGCCATCACACATCACTCGTTGGATTTGGATCACACATCCACCCAGGCCCCCATCTCCCGACTCGGTACCTAAAAAAGGTCAGACTGCTGCCAACGCCAGGCCGAGCGTCTCTAATTTCTTTTGGCTTCTGGCTCTGCATGTACGTCAGGCCGGCTCAATAATGCTACGCCGTAGTCTATTTAGACCCCGTGGGGCTTGCTCCCTTTGTCCTTGATTCACTTTGCTGTGTTCCTTGTCTTGCACGATCCAGGCTCTCTGTCTGGCGCACTTACTCGGTAGCCCCCGCTGCCGAACTCAACGGCGATCAGTCCGGGCGTCAAATTCCTTTCCGGCGCCGAAAGTGAAAGCGGACAGACAAGGGACGACTCTCACAATTACGCTGCGGACCGAACCCTTGCTACTCATTGGGTAGGTCTCGTTCATGTACACAGTACTACTCACATTGCACAATCCAACATCAGCAAGAAAGGGAAAAAAAGAAAAGAAAAGGAAAGGAAAGGAAATAAGCGGAAAAGGCAAACCCAAAGGGTTGTGGTTTGCCCGCTTGGTTTTGGCTCGGGGTCCCGTATCCGGACGATGTACCCCCTCCTCGAACCTCTCCAGGCCGCAGTTTCCCCTTCTCCAGTAATGATTCTCATCATCGAATCAGTCCGGGCCACAGTGAAGGCCACAGTTTGTCTAAATACCCATTGCAAAGCCGGTCGAGCTCAAGGATTATCTCATATCATTCCGTCTTTGCCTCTGGCCAGGAGAAGCACGGCCCTTCTGGCTGGGCTGGCTGCACTCCGCCGCTCGGCTCTTGATATTTAAGTTCTCGCTACAGATTTAACATTACGTTTTCCTTTACATTACGCTCCCAAGCTGCTAATACGGCCTGCTCCCCATAGGTCATTATTTGGCGGGCCTTCTTGCGTCTCTTATAGCGCAGATCGTTGAATATTCCACCGAACGTCTCGACACGTCACGGTTCTCGACATGGTAAACAAGAGTTGTTTTGAACCCCGATCTCCTGCCAGCTCGCAGTCCCCTTGTCCACTTCAACAACAAGCTTGACCACCATGGAGTCAGCAGACAGCTTGCTGCCCCTTGGCCTCATTGAAACTACCCGCGATATCTTTCTCGAAGTAGCAAGCTACTCCATTCTGCCCACCGAGAAGATTAGGTCCTACTGGAATGGTATGTTGAATAATCACCATCAGGGTGGACCTGAGCTCACGCTAGCCTAGCATACACGATTACATTCCGCAAGATAGTTGATCCTACAGCATTACGTCTCGAAAATTTCTGGTGGCATGTCTGGGGAAGCGACAGGAGATATCTAAGCGGCCCCGTGCTGGCAAGACTGTTTAGGGATTTCGCACTCGGTCCGACTTTCGTTCCACTCCAGCGCTACCATAAGTCACCTGCCGAGCCAGCTTCGAAAAGCATCCGTGGAAAACAACAATCATCTATTACCCCAGACACACAAAATCAACAACCTTCTTCCCCTTCAAGGGCTTCCCCGCCCCCGCGTCCCATACTGAAAAAGAGTAGGGGCCCATCTGCGTCGGGTCCGAAGCCAACAGCGAGATTTGTTGAAACACCGACATTGGTCGATGGTAGACCTGCCGACAATGATGCTCTATTGACGAGTATGGCGAGTGCGGCAGCGGCTCCCCAAGTCACATATCCCTCAACAAATCATAGCCAGCAAGATGTTGCCCTAATGTTAGCAACAACAACTCAGGATGCCTCCTCAGCTATTGACGACCAGCCATCGCCCTCGAGCGAGATGCCACCGCCACCGAAACCGTCATCGAAACCACGGGCATCTTCCACCACCGCCATAATGTTAACCAAAACTGAGATTCTTCCATCTCGGCAGCGCTCACCCGTCGCTGGTGGAAAGGCAGTCATGCCGACAAATAGGAAGATGGTTTTTGCGACGGCGGCATCTAGAAGGCGGCCGGTGATGCCCCGCAGACAGAGTTCGCAGTCTACAAGTTCCCCTACTTCTCGCATCGTCAGCCCCGGAGGAACAACCATGCCAAAATCCGGTGGAGCTCGACGGCCATCTACGGAATCTAGAGCCTCCCAGGAGAGTGTGGCGACCGGAACATCACGAATGAGTGACAAGGTCACCGAAAAGCGACCTATGCGGCCATCCAAGCAAGCAAGCCCCCAGAAGTTATCCTCGCTGCCTGGCGAATTGCCTAAGCCGTCTAACTCTCAACGTGCATCGGTTGGAAACTACGGCCAGTTGGATGCACCTTCATTGCATTTGCAAGATAAAGGTAGAGGCGTTGACAAAACCGAAGCTGTCCGAGTTGAGATGCCGCCGCCACAGCCCACTCAGGTAATATATGGATTCAACGTTTCACGGCAGAGGCCAGCCTTTCGATTGAGAGACGCTGCTGCCCAGGCGGAGGATGCCCGAGATCGCCCTCAGACCACCCAACAGAGCGCACCAATCGCAGGATTTGTTGCCGATGCCCAGCAAAGGTCGGGTTTAGAGAACAGAGAGGAGACTTTATCCCGGCAAGGACGTCGAGCTCTGCCTACTCACCCTCCTCTGCCAGTCGCGGTTGTTGACTATGGCCAGCTCAAACGTACACATGTTGCGCGTGAGGCTCCGACGGCATCGGGAGCTTTGCCTCCTCCCCGCACACGGAATATGCATCCTCCGATCACCCGGGGACTTCCTGCGCTCGCTCAGGGACACGATACAACTCATGCTAGAAGTCGGAGTCTTCAGCGCCCCCCGACAACCACAAGACCCGTAGATGCCGCTCCCCGAAGGTCCAGTACGGGCCCTACCCCGCAAAGAGACGGGACTTACATAAACATACAAACTTTGCAACGTCCTCCGCCCATGGCAGCGTTTATACCCAAGCATCCCATTGGAACACCCCACAAAGTTCTGGTTCGCTCACACATTGACATGATGTCAGCTACTAGTGTTGCCGGCATGTCAAAAGAAACGGCCATTGGATACATTCCATCGGACACAGTACCCGTTTACCAGCCGCTTCCGGAAGCGAACGATATACCGGACAGTCTTCGACCACGGCCCCTTCCAGCTGTCCTGGAACCAAAATTCAAGCCTACCCCTCGCAGCAATGTAGAGCCGATCCCTTTTGCAGGATCCAGGAGTGAACTGTCTTTTCTTTTGAGACGTGCCACCGGAAGCGAGGACTTCGTGAGGCAGTCGCCAAAATAGAGTTTAGGTGGCGAAATATGGAAATCCGTACATGGCTCGATATTGGATTCTCATATGCCTGAACGATGGTGGAAAGGAAGATATCGAGATTCTCTTTGGTGACAGCACACATCACGCCTCTAGTTCGATTTTATATGTTGTTATTTCTTTTCGGGTGGATTTCATTGGAACGTCGCAACCCCTTTCTTATTAAACATGCATAGCGGCGAGATATTTAGTATTCAGGAGCGAACTGCAAGATTCATTTGGTATGGATATTGTTTAGCTTAATAGGATTAAGTCCACGACGTTGGACTTGGGTTTATGGGTTGTTTGTACCGTCCTGAATTGGTCCGGGTTTATTTCTTTTACTTTTTTTTTTTTTTTTTTTTTTTTTTCTTTTTCAAGATATGTTTAGTTTTTGCTCTTTATCTGTTATATTTTGTTTTATTATACCCCACACCCTCAAGCACCCAACCTCCTCCGCTCTGCCGTGTTCGGTTTGGGACGAGTAATATCAAGTCTGTTTTTGCTTTTTTTTTTTTTTTTTTTTCGATTGTCTGTCTTGAGAAGGGAGTCGTGATCATGTTGTAACCCTCTGGAAGGTATGATTTTACGGAATAGAAACTTACGCCATTCTAGTGGTGAGTGGGGGAAGCAAGTATACTATGTACAGTACATACATGACATATTGAAGGTTACCCATGGTTCGGAAATAATGATAACAAAGGGCCTTTTTGTGGGTAACTGAACCCCCACACTAGCTATCCGTTTTTGAGGATGTTGGTGGCTCGTTCGGTACATGTCTAATTTCTTTTCTTTTTTCCTTTCTTTTCTTTTTCCGCTTGTTCCTTCGCTTGCATTAGTCTTGTTGTTTGAAAAGCGGGCTGAACTTTACGAAACGCAAGGGATGCTGAAGGGGAAGGGGGAGGGGGGTGGGGGGAAGGGGGGGAAAGGAGGAGGTAGTTGATGGTCTAGAACCTGACTTATCAACAGAGGAACATTAGGTACTGTATGTATGTACTTGTTGTCTGTAAAGTATGTATGTACATACATACATAGGTACCTAGGTAACCATCTTTTCAATAATCACTAGTACTTTTGGTCGAGTGGTGGTTGCACCTCAACCCATCACCACCACCACCATTTCGGTGTACTTTTCTTGATTTGGAAGGTGGTTTGAGTTTTTTTTCTTTTTTTCTCTTTTTGCGAAATCTCGCAATGTGATCATTGTATTGAACGTGACGGGATTTGGGGAGTTTAGTGAAGTTTTCGAGTTTGGGTTTGGTTTCTTGATGAATAAATTAAAAAAAAAAAAAAAAAAAAAAAAAAAAAGTGGGTGAAAATTTTGGTTTTTTTTTTTTTGGGGGCCACCCCTAGGTATTTCGCAACCAAGAAAAACCCAAACGGTTTTTTTTGGGCCCAGGTTTGTGGGTTTTCGCCGAAAAATACG
>MU865047.1:0-51523 GCA_033576145.1 Cladorrhinum samala | reverse complement strand
CGAGAGAGAGAGAGAGAGAGAGAGAGAGAGAGAGAGAGAGAGAGAGAGAGAGAGAGAGAGAGAGAGAGAGAGAGAGAGAGAGAGAGAGAGAGAGGGAGAGAGAGAGTGAGAGAGAGACTGATATTAAATCAGTGATGAGTTGTTGTTTTGTATGATTATTTTAATTATTTCAAAAACAGAAATTCTAGTCATTAATCACATTTTAAACAAACACTTATTTTATTATCAAGGTGAAATAGGTAGTTTGTTCTCCAAAAAATAATAATTTTATTGACTGATCACTTGCTGTATTGTTACTCATCACCAACACCATTACCATCACCATCACCAGCATCCCCGTTCTATTCCTTCTCCTTCTCAACCCCTCTCCCCCCCCCCCCTTTCCCCCCCAAAAAAAAACAAGTTGATATGTGACGTTGTTTTAGATAATAGTTCTTTTTAGTTTATTTGATGTTGGGCTGGGGGAAGGAGTGATGAGTAATAATTATGGAGCAAAACGAATACAAAAATTTGACGAGCTTGGACAGTGAGAATATTCTTGAGTACAATCGAGAAAAACTCAGGGGAATAGAGATAGATACCAGCATCTACCCCGTCTGTCGATTCCGCCCCCCCCCCCTTAAAAGCATAAGAGTTCCAAACAAAATTGACATGTGTGCAAAAGCATGTCACGGTTTACTTGTTCATAACGAAACTCTTATTAAAATAAAAATTAAAAGCCTAATAACAAAAGGTATATAACTCCCTTCCCTAACACCATTGCTCCTAATGGATGCGTGTGTACGCCTGCTAATACTAAACCCCAAGAGACGATAAAACAAAGGAATAGGGAAAAACAATCACTTTTGCTTCCCAGGACGTTTGCGTGTGCCTGTGTGCTAATGTCCTGTCCTCCATTTGCTCCAAATCCAAAAGAAAAGAAAAAAGAAAAAAGAAAAAAAGGTCCTCAATTTTGCTGTGTATTGCACCTGCGCAACTTCACTTTTGCTTTTTTTTCGACCTCCTCCTCAAATTACTTACTACTCCCTCCCTTTTATTTTTCCCCCTCCCAGTTGCCCTTTAATCCCATTTTGTTATACAAGGTTTGCACGTTTGATCTGTCAACCAAGAAGCAATAATTATACCACCCTGAATGAAAACTCGCAGCCTCCTCTCATCTCATTAAACGGCCCTCTCTCTCTCACCCAAAACAACCATCCTCCATTAATCATTATTTTACTCTTCAAGCCTAAACATCCTCCTCAAAGCACCAAACCGCTTCTTCTTGGGTGTTCCTCCTGACGTAGCGATACTACCGCCGTCAATGCTCGGTGCTCCTGCCGAGAATGTCTGTCTCTGCTGCTGCTGCTGTTGCTGCTGCTGACCATGCTGCAAGTATGTACCGCTGAGTGTTCTGGTTCCCAAATTCCCACTGGTAGGTGTGCGTTTGAGATCCATGTCATCCAGCAGTAGTCCGTCGTCGCCAGGAGGTATTCTGGGTACCGGCGGCGACTGATGATGTTTCGGAGCAGCAAACAGAGCCTTCTTTTTCAACTTGGGGCTCTTGTGTGCTGGCTGGGCTTGCTGTTCAGCCTCGTGCGCCTCGTTTGGGTTAGAGACGACAGGTGAAGGGGTCTCTACCCCAGCGTCAGACTTGATCTCCTTTAGCTGCCCCATACTTCTCTCCAGCTTTGTATCCCTCCTTGCCGCGCTCTCCGTGGGCTCGCGGCGAGAGATGCCACCCCCGGATGAATCGTGTTTCTTTCTGCGCAAAACTGACATGATACTGTTGCGTCGCGGAGCTGCTGGGTCGCGCCTCTCATCGCTCGCAGGGGTTGAAAACGCAGCGTTTGTAGGGGAAGAGGAAATCGCAGCTGTTTCCAGCGATGGAGTCGTCTGTAAGCCGGCCAAGATGCTTCCGCGTCCGGAGCGGGCGTGGCGGAGTGATGTTTCAACGGAGAGCACGGGCGGAGATGCGGTATTGAGAGCGGAGGCATCTTGCACTTGTGGTCCCCCCGGTTGCTTCCGACTGCCATTCATGTTGGCCTCTTGTAATTCCTCCGACTCCTCTAGTTCCTCTGCTAACGCCGTACTGGCGATGGATCCCCGAGTTCGTAGACTGCGTCCTACGGTAGTGGCCTCCGGCGCCGAGCGTGACTGGGGGATAGACGTCGGTAAGGCGGCCATAGGCTCGTCGTCGCTTGAATCCTCGAAGCGGCTGCGGAAACCTGTGGCACTACCGTCATCTCCCTCATCGCTCGAGTCACCAAATCGGCTCGAGAACTTGCGAGAGGACTTTCGACCCGAAGCCTTAGAGCCACTCTTCTTCCCAAAAATCGGCATGTGGATCCCTGTAGGACTTTTCCTGCCAGTCGAGGAATCGCGTAATGTCCTTCGCATTTGCGCACCGGCCGGTGCAGCATCGCTGCCATGTTGAGATAATGAGCCTGCTGGGGATGATCCTCTCAAGGAAAGCCTCATGGAAGTCCTGTTGTCGCTCTGCACTGAAGGGGGTGAGGTAGGCCGCATGGACTTGCGGAATCCAGAGACATGGCCACCTCCTTGGGGCCTCAACCTCTTGAAGCTCGACTCACTGCTTGAGGAATCACGACGTTTGAGAAAGCTAGTCATCCCGGTGGAAGATGATACAGGAGGGCTAGGCGCACTGGAGGGGGAAAGATACGCCGGAGCAGCCGCGGAAGCAATTGCTGCTGGAGTGGAGGAAGACAAAGGCTCGGGGCTCCGCGAAGTGGGACCAGGCCCTCGCATCGATTTACGTAGTCGGGGTGCCTCCGATGTGACTTCAGAAGTTGTACGCTGCTGAGGAGGTGGACTCCGCATGCTCATTCGCATGGTCGGAACGGGATTGGAATCAGCCACCTCCTCATCAACCCATCTGGTACCAGGTTTGATCTGGTAGCTGCGTTCGGCAGCCGAGGGTTTGTCCGGCTGGTGTTGAGCCGCCATTTGTTGTGCCATGTGGAGCGCGAGCGCCCTGCGTTCCGAGTTCCTCCTCTCGATTGACTTTTTCTTTTTGGGCTTCGAGGCAGGCTTTTCCTCTTCAAGGTCGGCTTCAATACCGGCATCCTCCCTAACTTCCTTCTCAAGTTGAGCGCGCTTCTCTGCGCTCAGATTCCGCCAATATGCCTTTACCCTTTCCCACTCATCCTCTGGGCCCGCAGAGGGCGGACTCTTAACAGCGGTGACCTCTGTTGGTACATTCGCGCAGACTTTTGATGTCTCTCTGCCGGGAGGCGTCGAGTATGGCTGCTCTGCCAACTTCTCAGAAAGCACAACAGCCGCAGAAGTAGTCTTTACTGGGCTCTCAACTACCGCGTCGAGTGATTGAAAGCCATCGCCACCGGTTTCTGGCAGGTCTTCGTAGGCATCGCTATAAATGCTTGACTCGGAATCGCTCGAATTGTCCATGATCGTGGGTTGGGAAGTGGATGTGAAGTGTGGAGTAGTATGCTGGGTGTCTGTTGAGTGCGGTTTGGCAGTAGAAATTGAACCGTTGGCGGTCGTGGGTCCCTTAGGGCCAGACGCGCCAGATGGGTCCGACTCATCCTCCGGAAAGCCACCTGGCAAATCAACAAAATATTGCGTAGGCGGCTTGCTCTCGACGGTGGGAGGCGTAGGTTGTGAAATTGAGATAACTGGAATCTGCTGTTCGC
The DNA here is from genome assembly GCA_033576145.1 of Cladorrhinum samala. Classification (NCBI taxonomy): domain Eukaryota; kingdom Fungi; phylum Ascomycota; class Sordariomycetes; order Sordariales; family Podosporaceae; genus Cladorrhinum; species Cladorrhinum samala. Next base: position 47,870 of record MU865047.1, on the reverse strand, counting down.
GGGTCTTGTTCGTATTAGGCTCGACTGCGGGCACCGCATTGGCGTTCGCTGAGCCGTTGGCCCAGGCGTTTTCAACATCTGAAGCTTCAAAAAAGGTCTCGTCCTCTTCAGAATCGGAGCTGTGTCGCGTGGGAGTAGAGCTGTCGCTGAAATAATCAGGCCCTTCAACACTAGTGACCACTGGAGGTAGCGGCTCTCTCATTTGCGAGGTGCTTGCAGAATCCTTCACTTTCTCCTCCAAATCCTTCAAGAAAATGCCACCAATCACATGGTCGCTGCTTGCTCCCAACGGAGGACTTGGAAGCAAGCCAGGGCTCACCGATGCCGGCGTGCTCTGCGCTGTTTCGCCGGGAGGTCGAACGAGTGGCCGTTCGGTTTCGTCGGGACTTAGATCCCGAGGCTTTTTCGCTCTGACGCTGCCAAAACTGGGCAGAGCTGGGCGCGGTTTCATGATCTCATCATCGTCAAGCGGTGACACGTCCTTATCTCTTCCTGAGCTACCGAACCATCGACGACGGTTGCTCTCCTGAGGGCTCGACGACCGGGGTGATATAGGCCTGTCGACCGAGGCGAAGCCACCGCTTTCATTCACAGTATCGTCGCCAAAACTGACACGGACTGACTTTTTGCGGGATACGGGAGCCTCGTGACTGATTGTCAATGATGCATCAGAAGTGTCGTCAGACAATGATGCGCCGCGAGAGGGACTAGAATGCTTCAATGCTGATTTCCTGGGCGAAATCGAACGAGGCGGGGGTGAGTGTTTGACGGTCAGGTTTTCTTGAACGGGACCGAAATGAGCTTGCCGCGCAGGACTGTTCGAAAGACTCCGCTGGTGAGCTACTTGCGCTTGCCTCCTTGGCTCTATAACAGGAGAATGCGACACTTCGGGTCTGGAGGTTTCTGGGAGCTGCAGCCCAGGTTCAGGCAGAGTCGTATGTGCTCGCTGTGGTGACTGCATGTTGTTGTGTGTCTCGGGGTCCGCCTTTGCAGGAACCCTTTGCCTCTTGGCGTTTATATTTTGAAGGGGAGCTGCAGCCTCGGGCCTCTGGAATCTCTTTTCGGGATATTGCTCTTCTGGTTCTGGTTCCTCCTTGACGATGGAAGGTTGCCTCCTTATCCCTTGCCATGGTGACGAAATTGAGGCTAGATGATCATTACTGGCGACTGCTGCGGTTCCGATTTCTTTGGTGCGTTGCTGCTCTTCGAGCCCCTTTGCTTCTGTTCTCGGCGAGCTTGTGACGGCCTTGAACGCTGATTCTTCAGCCTCCTCGTGACGTGATGGTATTGGCGGCTCTGCCCCTGGATGTATTTCTTCAGCACGTGGGACTGTACCTCTGGCTGGCCCCTTTTCCGCAAAGACATCGGTGGATGCGTTACTCTTAGTACGACCCATTGTACCCGCAGCCAGGTGTGACCCGGCTTTTTGGGGGGTCCTCTTCTTTTTCCTGGATCCGGTTGGCTGTTGTGAAGCCTCGATGACAGCTTGTTGGACGCCTCTGAGATCCGCTCCCCGCACCATTCTTCGTGAGTTGGGATCGTACACCAATGCCTGATCTGATGGTGAAGAAGTTGGCTTCGTCCTCCTCGGTGACATTGTCGACATCTGCCGTGTTGGTGGCTCATTTGCTTGCGGCGCATGGGCAGTAGAATTCTCTTCGAGTGACGGCTGTCCTAGACTAATCCGAGCCGCGCTGTCGACTGAGGCCCTCCTATCGACGGGAGATACCGGAGGAGAGCCGACCCTCGCCCGTGAGGGATAGGAAAAGTTGATGGAGGATGCGCGACTACCTGGCCGACCGACCTCAGCCAGCTCGTCCGGCGGCAGTGGCAACTGAGGCGGGCTTGATGGCGGGCTTGCCATGGCGGGGTCCGTCCTACGGACATTGGAAGGGTCGCCTAATCTTGCTGCTGAGAACCAAGAGGGTGCGTCGTCGGACTTGAGCCTCTCCGAGGCGAGGCGCACGGGAGTCGTACCCATCCCTAAGCTATTGCTCTTTCGATGCCGCGCTCCCGGCGGCGCACCGAGACTTGATCGGCCAACCGAGGTTTCTACATCTTTGGGCAGCGCGGGAACAGGAGGTGCGTCCTGGCTTAGAGAACGGCTCTGTCGATGGCCAGAACCGCTGCTACCGGGGCGGTGCGGGCTGGGGCTTCGAAATGTTCGCTCAGTCATGGATCCGCTGCTTCCACGCCGTTCGAGACCTGGCCTCCCCAGCATTGGTGATGCCGTTCTCGACGACGCGACAGACGCGCTGCGACGCAATGTTCGTTTCGTTTGCACATCTCCTACTCGTGTGGGCGTCATCGGTCTTGCGCGGAGGGCGGCGGCGGCGGCGGCGGCCGAGAGCGTGGCGTTGGATTCATGTCGTTTGAAGACGGCAGCTGCAGCGGTCGCGGCATTGGGATCGGCAGTCGTCGCGGTAAGCGGCTGTTTGATGAATAGCATCGTCAGCAGCTGTGTGCTTCTTGATGGCTGTTTGGTACTAATTATGGCAAACAATGCGACAGAGAGATGGTAGTCGGCCCTGGTGCCAGCACCACCATCCGAACTCTCAGAGAACCCTAAAAGTCGGGGACGGGGACGGGGACAATGGTGCAGGTCGCTGGTCGCAATGCGCACATCAAAGAAGAACCATGACGACATACCGGATTGGGCCGATGATGCCTGCGGGAGCCAAACATCCTTGCAGATATTCAGGCGAACCCGGGCGTGGAAAAGACTACCTCGTTGAGAAAATCATAGGAGAGAGGGATATCGAAGTTGAGGATACGCGCGCGCTCGAGAGAAGCGCACAAAGGGCGAGTTGCGGTTGGGTATTTAGGGAACCCGGGGTCGGAAAGATTCTTTGGATGGAGGAAGTTTTGATGACGGGGCACCTCAGCTCCCTCCTTACCAGGCTGTTTTAGGTTGCTTAACTGGCTCAAACCGTCATGCAAGCACCAGCAAGCCCCCAAGCCTCCTTCGGCAAGGAACCAGGGCCGAGTGGACACCCGTTTGTGTGGGCGATCGCGCGGTCGGGGCTTATGCTAAATAGGGGCCCGATGTGACGGCAATCTTCCACGCCAGTGGAAAATCCCTACGACAACATACCTCTGTTCGGTCTTGGCGATCATAAAGTATGTTCCTGACTGGAAAACATTCATCTGAAACTTATGATATATATCTGTCGATTTTTATTTTTTATTTAATTTTTTTGGCCAATAAACATCCAAACCAGGATGCTGGACCATTACTGGTGATTGGATAGACCACCTTAATCAGCTTCGTATCACTTACCGAGTACAAAGCTTCCTGTTCTTTGTGTGTTTCTTCCTCAGAACCGAATTGGTTATGTGTATTGAGAAAGTAAAAAGTAAAAAAGAAAAGGTATGAGCACTGTATCGACAGAGACGGAGTCTCTTTGCAGGTGGCCAACAGTCCACTGATCGGTCAGCAACATACAAAAGCTTCAAATGTAGCGGGCCTTAGGATTTGTAAACCGAGCGTTGCCAACGGACCGGACCAGTGTTACCGGCGTCTAGTGTCCATAAAACCATATCAACATTCCAACAGTCTTTTCAGAATCGCTATGACTTTGCCCAGTCCATGCCCCGCCCCCGAGGCCTTTGTTCGTTTGGGTTGAACCCAGTTGAATCAACTCATAATCTCTCCACCCCACATTACAGCTCTATCCCGATCACCCGGTGGATGGTAGCTCATCGAAAATGGAATCATCATTATATTCACGCCCCATACTGTCTAACTGTTCTAGTCCGTCTCCATAAAGCACGCCTCCTTCTATCAAATCACAACAATACTCCAACACGACATGGTTGTCAAGAAACAAACCAACATCCTTAGACTAACATGCAAACGCTCATATCAGGACGACCCCCCTGCATGAATGAATTTTTTCGGGGGAATTTATTTTGGTTTATTTTTTGTTTAGTTTTGGGTGAGGGTAGTAGGAGTGGGTCCGGGTTTTGCTGTGTTGGGATTTGGTTGATGAAACGGAGGAGTGCTTTGGTCAAGTATATTAGGTACTTTATGGTCCGTCTGGTGGCAGCGGCTGCCACGATTCAATGCTAAAGGTAGGTAATACGTTGGATATGTTGATTCCGGAAGTCGAAACAGGCCCCTCCTGACTGCCTGTCTTTGCTCCCAATCTCCCAGCTCCCTACATAGTCTTGGGAGATGATGAAAGCTTTAGAAAGGATGCAGATGAGGGGGTGCCACAGTTAGGTCCCCCCTCCGTCATGTATTGCACAACTACCGCCTGACTGGATTTGGACATGACTGTGATGATGATGATGAAGATGATGATGATGATGATGACCAGAGACTTGTGCCGTACAGGCAACGTGTACTTCATCGTCCGGCTCATAATCCTCCTCTTCGTAGTCATCTTCGTCGTAAAATTCGTCATCCTGCGTCTCCTGGCCATAATGGTTCAAGGGGACCCCGTGACTGTCCAAAGATTGAGAGTCCTGAACTGCATTGTTATTCTTTGTCGGAAGTTTGCTGTTCTTTTTACCCTTGTGCTTGCCCTTCTTCATCCGCTCCCACTGAGCCCTCCTCTGTTGTTCCAATTGCCGCTGCTTGCGATCCTTGATCTCATACGACCGTACAAGTGCCTCGGGTGGATGTCCAAAAATATCTTCGTATTCACAAAAGTGACAAATCCATATATCCTCCGGCTTGGGGGGGTTCCGCTTATTATATAGCTGCCTCTCTCGGCGCCGCGCCTTAGCTGCAGCCAGAAACTCCTTGGTAGGGCTTCTGCGGGAGCCCTTCGGGGGCGGCGGTGGGGGCGGAGGTTGAGCGTGATTGCCAGGTCCAACTTTGGTCACGGCTTCATGGGCTTCCATGCCCACTGTTTGGGGCATCAATGGCGCAGGCTGTCCGGCATGTAAGGAGTGCGGAGCGCGAGACCAGCTCTCCTTTCCCTGGCGGATGCCCGCTGATTGTTGTTGATCCGGAGGCAAAGCAATCCTGCGATCGGGCCCTGGCCAGGAAACAGGTACTTGCGAATCGCATGTGAAAGTGAATTGAGTTGACGCCTCGCTCCGTTTTGTGTTCAGCTGCTGATGCAAGAGGCTAATATTCTCTTGGCCTTGATGGCGCGTGAGCTTCTCTGCGTTCGCAATCGCCGTGGAAATAATTCCGGGACTCTCATCTAGGAATTCTTTGTCAGCGATGGCTCTCAAGGATGTTATGTGCGCTTTAAACTTACTCGACCCAGGTGTCCATGGACCAGGCCGCAGCTTGCTGTTACGGCCTGCCCAGCTGTTAGTCGAATCGGAAAGAGTTCGGAGTGGGCTTCGCCCGCTCTTGGCCCGGCCGTATCTTCCTCGTCCTGGCCCCGCAACATTTTGTGCTCCTGATCCAAAGCTTCCAGATCCATAGTAGGGGCTATAATATGGCGAGGAGCTTGGCGTCGACGACTGCCCCTGCGCCTCGGTTGCCTGGCCGGCGCGGTTGAGCAGCCCAGCGCTAAGCAGAGAGTCGTTGGCGATATGCACTCCACCCTCGACAGCCGTTGGGATTTTTCTCTTCTTCTTGTTGTTAGCGTTTTCGAAAGAGTCATAGCCGTCGGGCGAGGATGGATAGGAGAGCGGAGCAAAGTCGTCCTGGTCGAGCGTTGGAGTCGACGATAAAAGGCGGCCAGATGTATCCAGCTGCGGCCGATTGGAATTATTGACTCTTGGAGCAGAGTTGCCCGCTCGATCATTCTCGGACCCCAAACCAATGGCACGCGTTTGTCGCGCGAGATCTGCAACTACTTCGCGGGGAAGAGCTGAGCCGGTGCCAGTGCCTGAAGAAACGCTCTCATCTACCGAAGGGATGTTGTAGGAAAATAAGGGAGATATTCTCTGAGGAACCGGGGGATATTCGATCGACTCGGCGACCTCTGGAGGGAGGCGCTCTCGCAGCCGTCTCTTCGGGAGTGGACGAATGGGCCGGTTGGGAAACAGCGTGGGCGCCGCGTCGGCAGACATTCTCGAATTTTGTTGGCAATCTGTTTGGAAAGCCGAGCGCAGACAAGTTAGCTGATGTGCCAAAGCAACAATAGCCACGGTAAAGAGGGATGCCAGGAGATTGGAGATTGAAAGCCACCACCGCCAGGGCAATGATGTAGAAAGAAACTGCACAATGAATGTCGGCATTGTTCTTTCTACATGTTTGAAAAGCCCCTTGGTTGCCACAGTTTAGATGAAGGAAGGGGTGGGTGGTCGGCGATGAGGGGCTAGTTCACAACTTCCAGTTCAACGCAAGAAGATAAATCATCACAGACCCAGAGGCCCGCCAGTGAAGAAAGAGTTCCCGCGGTCGATGAGGCAGGGAAAGTGCGGAGACCCCAACATACCCGTTCAAGATTCACATAGTACCCAAAAATCCCCCCCCAAAAAAACACTCAACAGCCAACACCTCAACCCGACAACCACTGGGCGCGAGATGCCCCTTTTCTGGTGCTTTGTTTGCTCGGCCTGCACTCCAGATGCTTCCCCCGGTTTCACAGGCTAATAATTGGTTTTCGAGTGATCGTCGGGAGTGCGAAGGAATCGCGTACGTTTGGCAATGGGATGTATAGTTGTTGCGATGCTGATCGCTTTGCTTTCTACCCAAAAGACTCATCAGTCTCCATTCTGGCCATGATTAGGATGGCGGCAACCACAACCACGCCAGGAACCCCTCCATGTCGAAAGAAGCTGCGAAGAACAAAGAGGTAGGACCGCTTGGTCTAGGAGTACTGGAATGCGTTCAGCGGTCCAAGGTGTCGCAAGCCGGCAGCACCTCAGCAGTCGAGAGTTGAGGGCCAGAATTCGAGAATCCATGGAGGGGCTCAATACCCGAGTCTGGGGATGCATCAGCTGGGGTAAACCCACCTTTGTACTCGATTGAGGGCGTAAGGGTTCTGTTGCCGAATCCAATGCCAAAAAGCACAAAAACAAGCAAACACAGCAACCGCCGGCGAAAAGAATACGATATTTGAGAGCGAAAGTTGTATCGGCGGTTTTTCGACAGTTATGGGTATGAAGAACTGGGGTTTCAGAAGAATGGTGTTCATTCAGTGCTGCTGGCTGGAACTTGAGCATCTAATTTGGAGTCAGACAGAACATAATTACATAAGCAGCAAGTGATTTCCTTCCCTCCGCCTGTTTCCCCTCCTCCTGCTGAGTCTTCAGGGCAGGGTTGCGAGAGGCCCGAGGATATCCCGCCCCCTGTTTGTCGCGGGGCTGGCATGTCCGACGCACTGTCCTACACTGGCCTGGGGACGGACCTGTCGCATGCGCCGGGCAGTATCGGGCCAACCTTTGAATAGTGAGCAACCAAGCCTGTAAAAGGTGAACTGCCCTGAGCAAGAAAACAAAAGTTGCCAGCAAAAGGCCAATTGGACTTTCCAGCCTGTCGCTCAGAAGGTGGGACATGTCCTGCATCTGAGCCAGGAATTTTACATTATATACCATTGGCCCATGTGGGTGTTGCAGCTCGGGGTTATCTCCAATGCTCCCCACTGCTTTTGTGGGCGTGATGTCATGCTGCTCCTGCGATTTCCAGCACTGCCGACTACCGATGGTCCACTGGAAGCTCACTGGATGCGTCTCGCACTGTGGGCGGAACAACCCATCTCAACCTCGACCCGCAAAAAATTCCGAATCCGGACCGTAGTTTGAGGGACAGAGCTTGTGGAGCATCCATGTGGCCCCGCATGGAGTGTAAAGTGGTCTGGGCGCTGTGTGGGCAAGCATCTGCCAAAAATTGCTGCGTGCAGTGCTCAGGGAAAAAGAAGCGTGTGGTGGGTGCACAGTCCAGAGAGGCGCCTTTCCGCTTGTCGCTTGTCTCCCCCAACCGGTCCTCGTCCTCTGCTCCCTTCACGCAGCTCATTTCTTTGCGCCAACCTTCCTTTCGCCTGGAGCCCTGGACGTCGAGCTGCTTGCGCCGGTTCCCAGTCATGAAAAGCATTTTTTGGTCAAAAACAAGCCGTGGATTCTGTCCGAACCTCCCCAATCTGTCATAGCCAGACGCCCACAACCGTCGCTACCATCGACTGTCCCATGCCCTACCCTCTCGCCTTCCTCCCGTCTTGCCAAAAAATTCGTTTTCTGCCTCCTACCACCTTTGGTCGATCGATTCTAACCGACACCTTTACGATTGAGGTGCAAGACGACAATTCAGACACTTGAGACACGACCTGAATCTCCCGTCCTTTTCGCTGCCGCGTCGAGTTGAGACATCCTCGCCTGCCCATCGCCTCACTATCCCATTCTCGTGTCTCGTCGACCTGGGATCAACCAGCCAAACCAAGCACAAAATCGTCTCCCTCAACCAATCCGTGATAACCACCCGACATAACGTCTAAGCAATTCCTTCAGGTATTGCGGCTGACACGGAGAGGCCGAGTCACCGTTTTCCGGGAAACCCTCAATCGCTGGGGTTTCTGACACGAACACGACGAGTCTCTCCTTGAGCTTCAACGCCGCCGAATTTGCACGCCGCAGCGCGAGTTCCTCGATTTTGAAGACGATTGAACACCCATTCTTACGACAGTTACACTCTCCATTCCTTCACATTCTTACAACAAAAAAAACACCAAAAAAATATTGGCACCCTTTTGGCGCCCCTGCCAAACTTGGGCTCTACGTCTCTGTCGCGCTTGTTTGCGACATCTTCTAATTAGCTTACGCCTCCGAGAACCCCCTTGTTTTCTGCCCTCGTTGCCTGCGGGTGTTACTCGCAAGCAATGGCAGGCATCGATCCTAGACGGTCTTCCAGAGCCCGGGCAACACAACCACAGTCACAGGGCTCGTCCACAACCTCGAGCGTCTCGGGGCGTCAGGAGCGGCCAGAACGCAGCTCAAGGTATCTCAACAAGGGCGCCTCGCCACAAAAGTCGACCTCGACGGGATCGCTCTCATCCGAGCCTCCGGAAGACTCGATAACGGCTGGAGACGCATTCACCACTCGGCGCCGCACTCGCGGACAAGGCGAGGAGCGAGAGAGAACAGTTGTGAAAGCTGAGACGGTCGAGATGGCGAACGGCGACGACGAAGCTCATGACGAGGACGAGGCCGTTCGCTGCGTCTGCGGGAATGAGGAATACCAAGGACCCCCGCCTCCAGACGAAGACTCCAAGCATGGCCACAGACATTCCTCCGACATTGACCCTTTATTTGCAGCCGCTGTTACCGACGACACAGCTGGTTTATTTGTGCAATGCGATATTTGCAAAGTCTGGCAACATGGTGGTTGCGTGGGAATCATGACCGAGGAGTCGACTCCAGATGATTATTTCTGCGAGTTGTGCCGCCAGGATCTACATAAATTGTGGACCGCAAGCAATGGGTAATTATTGCTCCTTTCTTTTTCTTACCCAGAGCTGCTCATTTGTTGTAAAGGGGGCTGAAATTTCAGCTGCTACCGCTCAGCTGAGCTGAGCCAACGCCCCTTTGCTTTGTCGCACCATGATTTTTGAGGAGCCGCACTATGACTCGAAGCGCTAACACCACGACCCGCAGAAATGTGTATTCGCAATACCTACCCATGAAGCGACAATCGAGGCACTCTTCAAGAGCGACATCACTCAACAAAGATGGAACGCGTTCGCCCGTCAAGGAGAAGGAGACCCGTGGAAGAGCTGCTTCGGCCAATCATGCCTCGAAAAGACGGTCCACCATGAATAGTCGGGAGGCCGGTTATGACGAGGCGGAAGCGCTGAGACGGGCGATTGAAGCTAGTAAAGAAGACTCGCTAGAGCACGACGGTGTCGCGCGACGGCCCAAACGTGGAAGAAGCGACAGCGAGGAGTATGTTTGTGCTCATGGCCTTTGTTCGGCGGTCGCTAACTGTTGCAAAAGAAAGCAGGAGAATAATAAGCGACAACGGACGAGCTCCCGATCGGTTTCTCCCTCTATTGAAAAGCTGGCGGACGATTCGGACGATGTCGGCGTAGTAGGTCGCCACGGATCTTCAAAAGCAAAGGCGCGCGGCGGAGCAGCTGCGCGAAACCAACGAGGTGAAAGGCTTTCGGAAAAGGAGGAGAAGGAGCGGCAACGCGCCGAGGCTGCGAGCAAACGGAAGGGGAGGGCGGAGCGCCGACGAGCTGATGGTACGGGATCCACGATTATTGTAAAGCTGTCCGACACTCACGCGGATACAGATTCAGATCCTTCAGAGGAGTTACCTCTGGCAGCTCGGACAGGTGTGGCCAAGGCAGCAGCGGTAACAGCAGCGATCGGGGCTACTGTGAATGGTGACGGAGAGACAGAACCTGCACCTCAACCAGTGGCTGTAGAGCTACCACCTGCATCACAGCACACTCCCGAATCACCACCGACACCCGCGGTCATGGTCAAGGGTGACAAGAAGAAGTCTCACAAAAGGAAAGGGCGCAACCAGTACACTCGAGACAAGGATGACGAAGGGTCGCCTGCACGATCGGTGTCTCGCGACATTCAAAGAGATGAGAACCCCCCATCCGGTGCCGGCAAAACTGCGACAGAGGCGGGTGTCAAATCGCACCCGCGATCGAGGGCCGGGATGAATAGCAAGATTACGATGAACGATATGAAGCGCAGAGCGGCAGCACTACTAGAGTTTATTACCAGGACACAGGTGGAGCTAGCCGCAGAGACGCTCGCAGAGACCACGACTGACTCGGCAAAGGCGAGCGGCAGCTCCGTGACAACAGCTTCCGATGATGCCATGGGAGGGCCGAACGGCGCTGCCTTGGCTCCGGGCGCGGTATCCGGAGTGAACGGCATCTCCCTTTCCAGGGAGGATTTCAAGGAGCTTGGCTGCGTCGAAATGATGGACAGCCTGACCCGCAGGCTGATGAAGTGGCAACAGGAGTATGCCACCTGACAGGACAGCTTTGTCTAGTATTTATTTTGTACGATTGAGGGAAGATTCACTCAGGAAGGAGAGAAAGATGTTTTTTCCTTTTATTTTTCTCTTTTTTTCCTTGACAATTTTTTTTTTGGGAGGGGGTTTTACATTTTTGCATTGCATGGCGGCGTTTGTGTGTAGGATTCATGTTTGATAATCCGGTTGGAATTGGGTGTTGGGAAATGAAGCGTTACTTGCTCTCCTTTTGCTCTTGATGAAGTCTTTTGGTCTCCCCTCTTGAACAGGGGCTTGTCTTATTTGACAATGATTTTACTTGTTGCTCGCTTCAGAAACCGTTGACGGGGGTGAAAAACTCCAAGTTAGTATATGGTGCGAGAAGTGACGAGACATATTATTTTTTCCTCCTTTTTTCTTAAAGTGTATCTATATTCTCAACGGTCGAGGTTCTTTTGCGTATCAGGCTCAGGTCGGCATTGGGTATATTCTTTTTCGTGGTCTGATCCCTACGGCTTCATTAATGAAACGATGAAAAATAACCAAAACTACATATACAAATATATGTTATACATACAATTTTTTCAAAGAAAAACATCATACAATCTTCCCGAAAGGCAAAGCTCATACACCCGCATCTGCATTCCCCGACCTCTTGGCCTCGTTCCTCTCCTTCCTGGCAGCCTTTTCCTTCTTCCTCGCCTGGTTCATACTCAACGACGGCTCCCTGGCCGCCTCCATAGCCGCCACGAGCGACTCGTTCGTAACCTCGTCTAGAAACATTTTGCCCAGCCCTCCGGTCCTCCACTCCTGAATGACCCAATCGGCCGCGCCCTCCAGACTCAGGTCCCCGGACTTCTTGAGCTTCCCCGTCCTCCTGGCGGCGGCGCGCAGGAACTCGGCCACATCGTTGGTCGGGTTCTCCATGCCGAACCTGGCCATGTACGTCGCCTCGGGCCCGGCCAGGTTCAAGTGGTAAAGCAGGTAATCCGCCACCGTCACGCTGGGGATCACGCCGTCCTTTACGGACCCCACCAGGGCGAGCTTGAGCATCGACTCCGGGTCCGAGACGTAAGGGATAAAGACCCCCGGGGTGTCGACGAGGAAGACCCCCTCGCCCATCCCCGCCTCGCCGTCCGTCTGGTCCTCCCCAGGCACGATGCGGACCGGGGTTCCCAGCTTCCGCGTGACGCCGGGTTCCGATCCCGTCTTGGCCGCTTTGGGCAGCTTCATCCCCCGGTTGCGGAGGCCGTTGAGCAGGGTCGACTTGCCCGCGTTGGGCATGCCCACCACCATGGCCCTCAGGCCCGTGAGGGAGTCGAGGTCGCGGGCGACGCGCTTGATGGCGTCCAGCAGCGGCGCGAGGGATTCCGAGTGGTCGCGGCCGCCGCGGCCGCGGTCGCGGTCTCGGTCTCGGTCTCGGCCTCGACCTTGGAAAAGCACGACGGCTGCCGGGTTCGTCGGGGACCCGGCGTGAAAGCTTTTGAGGTGGCGGATTATCGAGGACGAGGACTGCTTGTGCAGGAGCGGGAAGGCAAGCGGGGAGACGGTGGAAGGGGAGACCGAGTCCGGGGTCAGGTCCCGGTGGGTGTAGACTATGATCCTCGAGCGGGCCGTGGCGGCGCCGGATGATCGCGAGGTTGAGGTGGAAAGAGATTGCTCGAGCAGGGGGTTCCAGGACGTGATGGGGACGCGAAAGTCGCGGCACTCGATTATGAGGCCCACGTTGGAGAGGGCGGTGCGCATGCGGTTGAGGGCGGCATGGTGGTGGCCGAGGAAGTAGGAGCGGGTGATGGAGTTTGAGACCTCGAATGCTCGGCGGGGTTGGAAGGAGGGAACGGTGGTGACCGGGAGCGTTGCTGCCGGCTTTGCGGCTGCCTTGGCCACCGTGGATAGAGGGGTTGAAGCCATGGATGTTTTTGTTTCCTGATTCAGGGCTTATAAGTGAGAGTGGTGTTTGCCGAATGAGATGAGTGGATGCCCGGTTAAGCAGGAATAGCTCTCAGATACCACAGCCTTTCTCTGGGGTCTGCACTTGAACCAGTCTCGTCCCTTCTCCATTCAATGGAACTCACCTCATGGGCTGACTTGATTGAGTAGGACCATGAGGTGACTTCCGTGTTCTGGTATCTCTTTCCTTTTATTATCAAAGCTAGCTGAGAGTGGTTGCTGTTTTCAGCAATTTCTGATTGTTGCTTGGCCAATGCACAAATCAGGAAATCCATGTCGGATATAAGCATATTAGACAACCACATCCACCGCCACCATCGTTACCACATCACATTTACACGTAAAGTTTGCTGGTCAAAGGCACTTTTGCACTTTGATGCTATCTAGACCAACTTGAAGATATAAAAAGTAAAAGAAAGCGCTCAACGGAGCAAAAAGGCACCCCATCTAGAAACTAAGTAATTGATAAGATGCGGGGTATTAATTATATCTCGAAAGTCGATTTAATGACTTACAATCTAAAATTTTTTTAAAACTCTTTTTTTTTTTTTTCACAAGTGATGTCGCGCCTGCTGGAGTAATCACTAATGTAATTATCTTCTTGCTTGATACAACAACAGCAGGAGCGATTGAACCTTCGGCACCGCTGATTTGTATTCTAGATTAGGTATCAAAGTGAGGTACGGAGTCTAGGTAAGGTTTAGATGATTTCACACGAAATTCGAACCGCTCATACCTGATCACAGCAGATACCTGGGGGAAAATGAAAGAAAAAGTGTTTGGTGTGTCTCTGGAAACCCTAACAGCAGATCGGAACACAGTTTGCTATTAATATCTACTATAGTAACAATCTACGATAATAAAACCCAGCAATTTGTTTGTCTAGACCAAACAAAAATTAAAAAACACCTTCATAACCCGCTATGCCAATAAGTACAATTTCCGCTCAAATTATCACCGATATATGTCTACCAAACTTTTTCTTATCGTGCCACAAAGAGAATCTCCCCCTCCCCCCTGATCGAGGACTTTTTTTTTTTTTTTTTTTTTTCACAGTTGATTCTGAAGAACAGCTCGCTCGCTGCTGTCCCCCGAGCTCATCATGGCCTCTTCCTTGCTCTCCTGACCGTAACCGTTATCCATTGCCTCGCCGAGGCAGACGCTGGGGTGGAAAACGTTCAGGACCAGGACCGAAACGGCAATCATGACGCTCTCGAACCCGATAAACATGTCCTGCTTGGCCATCAGCGGGCCGCTGAAGCCCTCGGACAGCTCGGCGACGCGGTACGCCGACCGCCAGAGGATGGCGAGCGCGCTGATGCCCAGAGCCCAGAGGAACCCCCTAAACATTTTGGAGCCGCGGATGGCCGAGCTCGCCCGGCTCTGGTCGAGCGCCGCCGCGTCGCCCAGCAGCTTCTTCCTTTGGCGGACCCGGAGGGCAAAGTCGGTGCAGCAGGCGACGAACATGAAAAGCGTAAACACCTGCCAGACCAGACCGGCAATCATGATGTTCTTTCCCAGCTCGAGCGTGTCGTCGTCCTCGGCACTGGAGGCGAAGGCGCCGCCCACCGCCTGAAGGATGAGGGAAATGACGTCGCAAGGAATAAACTAGAGCCAGCACAGTTTTTTTGTTAGCATCATTATCGAGTAGGAAATTTGAGGTTTAAGATCATCAACGTACGATCCTAGTATACCAAGCCGCCTTCAGTCTCGAGTTTCCTTCGCCGTAAATGAGCACCAGCTTGGCGAGGCAGGCGTAGACACCCGCGGCGAGGAAGGCCGGTCCGATGGTCAGGCAGACGATCTGCATGAGGAAGCCGAGCTCCTGCCAGGGGTTGTCGGCCGACAGGACCCTGGCGACGTAACCCAGCACCTCGGTGATGCAGCCCAGGATCATCGTCACGGCGAAGAAGGTGCCGCGCCGGCGGGTTGCGAAGTAGGTCGCCAGGAACCCGACGAGCGATAGGGCAAAGATTGCCGCGAAGGCGACGTTGGTTGCCTTGTAAGGGACGGATTCGTAATGGGAGCCGACGTTTTCGGCGCAGAAGGGGTCGTTAGGTTCTGCTGCGCAGTAGAGGAACCAATCTTCGTATCCCGCAGGGGGCGGAGGGAAGGTGAGGAGTTCGGCGTCAGACATTTTGATATATAATATCTCTTGTCGTCGTTGATACTTGTTGAAGGGACTATATCGGACGCTATTGGATGTTTTCCAAAAAGAAAAAAGAGACACTCAAGGTTGTCTGGCGCCTGTAGTTATGCAGATGACTCGTGTTCGCTGTGTATCATGAGATGAGAGTTGTTTCTGTCTCGTTTTCCTGAAAAAAAAAAAAAAAAAATAAATAAATAAAATAAGCTGATATAATTTTTGGATAACTAGGTGCCGTTTTCTGAAGAATTAGGGGCTAGGATATAGTGAGATTATTGTATGTATGTGTATGTATGCAAGTGACAAGTTCAACTGTGATGATGTTGTTATTGTGTTCAAGTTGTTTTATGTTTGTTGTCTGCAAGCCAGAAAGGCCATCTGTATGTCTCAGCGCACAGAAGACTTCGCAGAGACGAAGGGGGAAGAGAGAGAGACATCCCAAGGGCAGATCTTATATCGTATCTGACTCAAACGGCACACACGCGGCACGGTGAGTCCACGACGAGGATAACGAGCGGGCGCGGCAGCGGGCGCGGCAGCGGGTACGCAGTTCTGAGTATCTCTCTACTCTCTGACTCTCTCTCTCTCTCTCTCTCTGACTCTCTCTCCTCTCTCTGCCGCCAGGTTTCGGAGTCGTCGACACTTGAAAATGGGACGCCGTTACCGGGCGGTGGCTATGCCTGCAGAACTCCAAGAATTTCTCCAACTGCCAATCATTTTTTTCTCTGGTTCCGAAAAGGGTAAGAAGATGCGCCCAAGGTAAGCTTTGTTGCATATGCCATCTTGGCACTCCAGCCAAGCCAGTTTCATCATCATGGTCATCACCGGTTCGATTGATCAGAGTGCGCAATAGGAACGGAGCCGGAATCGAGAAGCGGAGCTATGGCGAGCCCGGCCAGGGCAGACTCTGCTGTGGTTTAGAATAATTCATCGTTCAGCCCCATGGACCCTCTCCCGTCCTCGCATTGCCTTCGCATTAGCTCACCGTATTACGCGTCGAGTGCGGCGTAGAACAAGCCATGGCGCCTTTTGCTTCCTTATCTATGAGTAAAGCCTCGCTCAGTTCCACGTGGTCCAAACAAAGAGAAAGCTCGCCCTAATAAGCCAGCATTTCATCCCAAAGCAGTAACATGTTGCGCTTGATGTCAATGATTTTTTGAGATGAATCGTCAGACAAGAGAGAGATGATGACGAAAGTTGCTCGATTCGTAAGGTACCAAAATACGTGTATTACGAATATACCAAGATTTCAGCCCAATTGCCCAGCCCTTTGGACACACCAAACCGCCCAGTTTGCTGTGTAACAGCCAGTCATCAAGTGGAAGTCGTGGACGAGACTTCGGACCAGGTCCCTGGGTGTTCCGCCGAGCCTCCGTCGGACACGGCGGGACACAACGGAGCGGCACACAAAGCTTGGCAAAGCCAAGTTATATAGCTGAGGTATATCAGCCACATTCGACTGCTTTGTTTTTGAAGTTCCGAAAGCCAAGAAGATGTGTTTCCGATGAACCCGAGGTCTACCAAGCAAATAATTTATTAATTTTTTTTTAATTTTTTTTATAAAGGGCCAATTTTCCACCACGTGCCGGAAGTTGGGGCATTCCGAGACATTTCAAAGCCCAAAAAGTTCTGAATGCAAGGGGTAGCAAGTGTAGAAATACAGTGCTGCAATATGAGAATCTTACATCCCCCGTCCCGCTCGAGTGGAAGTGCGAGTACTACCCAATGCCGTGACAAGGTTACACTGGTATGCCCGGTTTCGACCTGCCAACAGCCCGTTGGGCCAAGGGTCAAGTTTGTGTAGTCATAACCTTAAAAGGTTCTAGAGAGGCTGTCGACCGAAAATCGACATGCACTTTGCTCTGTATGAGGCGGTCCGTGCCGAGCGTTCGCGAGAGTGGAAAGGGTAAATCTTTGCGCCCAAAAATTGGTTCCATCGTATGCTGAGCTAATATGTACAGTACATACAAAACATTTACGACTGTGACCAAACCCCGAGAAAAAAAAAAAAAAAAAAAAAAAAAAAAAAAGAGAAAGAAGGAGAATAAAATCGTATACGTACAGGTAGAGGACCTACTAAACTCCAACCCGCCCAATTTTTTTTCCCCCCAAATCTAAATACGTAATCCGTGCAAAATTTGAATACTATTTGATATCTGATGCAAATGCAATTGCAACAACGCCCTCGCCACCTATTCTCTCCTCTTACTTCTTCTTTCTCAAACTCCCCCCCTTACTCTCATCCGAACTCCAGGTTCCAGTGGACATGGTCCGCGGAAGTTCAGCAGGACTCGTCGTGACACCGCCAACAGCTTTACCTATAATGTCGGAGAAAGATTTGAGTCAGCTCAGACTTTTATATTGTTACCCTGAAAAGCCATCTTCTGTTCGACTCAACATACTAGCCCCTAGTGATATCCCTCTACCCCCTTTCATCGAATCAAAGCTGATGTGGCTCCCCCCGGTCCCCCGCCTCTTAGGTGTGGTCGTCATCTGCATCGTGGCCATGGGCGACGTGGGACTGATCGCTGAGCCGTTCTGCTGGGACTGCTGCTGTTGTGCCTGGAAAGGATGAGCCGCGATCCCATCCGTATCAAGTTTAGGAGCGTAAATACCAGACGAAATAGGCGTTATCGGGCTCGCAACGGCGAAGTCATCTCCCTCCATCTCGGTTCCCGACGTAACTTCCTGCAAGTTACTCTTACTTGGTTTGGCCCTCGCGATCCTGCTCCTGGGCGGCGAGGCTGTCCGGTTTCGACTTTGAGATTGTTGTTGGACCTGTGGCAAGACTGTAAGCGCCGGCTCCAGCCTTTTCTGCTGTTGCTGATGATGCCTCGCGAACTGGGGCTCCTCGTCGTCAGGCTTTTCATAATTCCTTTCTCCCACTTCCTCTTCCTCTTCACCCGTACTTGCCTGGTAATGCCTCCGCACCCTGCCGGTAGAGGAGACCCTGATGGTATTTATATCCTCCCCGACCGCCGTGCTCACATCGCTGTCCGCAACATCATCACTCAACCCTCCCCTACTGACCAAATGGCGCCGCGCGCCATAACGCATGCTCGAGTCTGCGCCATCATCCAGAATGTCCTCAGTGTGCTGTTTCCGCACGCTCCTGTACCTCTCATACTCCTCGTTCGTATGCTCGGCCCCCGTGAAGCTATCCAGTGCATCAAACACGTGCTGGAAGACTTGCTCATCAACATCCCTCGCCCACAAGAAATCCAAATGCTCGTAGTGGGGAATCTCGTTGGCCACTGTCTGGGTCGGCAGCTCGCGCAGCATAGCCTTGATATCCACTAGAGAGTCGCTGCCGCCATACACGAGCACGATGGGCGTCTTGATGTTACGCGTTGGGTACCTAGCCACCTTGGTATATTTGTTGTTTGTGGCGGAGAACAATGGGCGGTGGACGTCATCGTCGTACATTTGGAAGGACTTGGTGCGAATTATCTGGAACCAATGAACGACGGATTTTGTCGAAGTGAAAGAGTACAGGTGAGGATATGCAGCTAGCTTTTGCGAGATGCTGATGTTTTCGGTCCGCCAATTGAAAAGGAACGAGAGGCCAAGGTCGATCATTTTGGTGAAGAGGGGTGGGTAAAGGATGGATTGCCACATGGTGGCCGAGCTGAGGATGGAGCGACGGCCAAAGAGCAGAAAAAGAACCTGAGGCGAGGCCTTGACCAGAGCGTCGACGATGCCATTCGAGAGACCGGCTGGGGACATGGCTGGGGCGAGGGCGATGAAAACATTGACCTGGTCGTTCAGTTTTGGGTGGATGGACAAGCTGGCAAATGCCTGGGCGGTGCCCTGGGAGAAACCAATGTAGGAGAGCGATGGCTGGCCGGTGACGTCGAGAATATAGCTGATGCTGTTGGGGATATCGTGAAGGGCGAACTGGTCGATGGAGAAATTCCAGAACTCGTTGGTGTCTGGCCCAGCGCGCATACACTTCTTGGAATACTTGTTGCCGCGGTTGTTCCCAAGCCACACATCAAATCCTCTCTCGACCAAGACAAACGGGAGGGCTCGCTGCTCATCGGTGAGGCAGACCCATACCTCACTGTTCATTAGTAGACCGTGGTGAAGGTAGACCACCTTCTTCTTCACATTGTGAGGACCGGAATTGACCCGTCTGTTTTCCTCCCCCTTTCTCCAGGCCAGCCTGTGCAGTCCCAGCAGATATCCATCCTCGGTGCGCACTACGTGTTCCTCGGCGGTGTAGCCGAACATGGCGCACAGATCGACAAAATCAGACGCATCTCGAACCGAGGCCGAGATGCTCTTTCTCCTCTGCTCTGCTCTCTTTTGTTTCGGACTGGTGAAGCTGTTAAACATGCGTCTCGATGCGCCATAGCACAAATTAAGCAGTGCAGGTGCTAAACGGTATAATGTCAGCATCTCGATTCACTCCCGAAGAGCTGTCGTCGGGCCCTGGAGACGGAAATTCTTACGAAGAGCGAGGGTGAAGATTCGAACAAAAAGTTCAAGACCGACAAGCAAAAATGACCCAATAAGGGCCACATATTCGGTTCTGAGCGGAAGAATGTTGGCGTTAGCATAACCATTGAACGGCAAAAAAGTAAGTGGTTTGGGCGGTGTCTTGGGCTCACATGTTAAGGCGTCCGAGAAACGGGACAGGCATCTTGACGGCGGCTCGGTGCTTGTGTCAACTGGTCATTGATATGGAGATTGCCCGCCGAATTGAAAAGATACCGAGCTCGACGGGAGCGTAAATTGAACCTATAAACCATCGGGGGGAAGATGGTGCGGAGGTCTTGAAGGAAAGGCACCGCTCGAGCAAACGGAAATTCATCGACGGGGGGGTTTGTTTGGCTAGCGGTGTTAGTGTTGTAAGAATGCTGAAACGCTCGAAGCGATGTGATGTCACCCACGTCACATGCAAAATGCTCGAACCACGACCACGAATTCTGCTGCGCCAGCTCCAGATTCTAGGTACCTATCTATTGACTTCGTCGCATCATTTTGCGTAGGTGTGCATAATTCCCAACAGTCGCTCGAGTTCGCCATATTTTATCATGAGCCGATCGTGGTTTATTGCAAGGGATGTAGTGGCTTGCCGTTCAGGTGAAGGGACATACTTGTCTGGACGGCATGTGCGATTTGTTTGATCAGCTTATCATGTACTTCTGGCGTTGTAATTTTACGTACATAATTACATGGTTGCTAGTGGTTTAACCCCACAGCAAAATCCAGAGCAGCGCCAAGCTCAAACCCACCACTCACCACTTCCCGTGAGTGACCAAGCAGCCCACCAAGCAGACGGGACGCTTTCTCACCGAGACCAGAAGCACCCTTGCAAACACGGGTTTTGCAGCGCACCACACCACCACGATGCCGAGCTCATGTAAAGACATACGTACGCCTCGAATGACCCGAAACCACCACATACGCGCACAGCTAACCCTCAGACAGGAGCTGCGTTGGCGCAATGCCTTCAGGAATCCGAGTGCGTCATGGTCCACCGAAACTCGGCCGCCGACTGTCTTCGCGAGCCCCTCTCCGACACACTCCCGCTCAGGTGTCAACAGCTCAAGAAAGGGTTCGGAGAGTGCCGGCGAGGCATGCTGGATATGCGCAAGCGGTTCAGAGGCAACCAGCCCGTGGCTTTCAAGCAGCTCGAGCAGACCGAGGCCAGCGGCGAAGGCTATCAGTTGTATGCCGGCAAGTCGGCATTTGCGGGCACGCGCGGCGAGACAGACGGCAACGAGAAGGGGCCCGACGACTGGAGGGAACTGGAGAACCAGAGATACAGAGAGGCGCAAGCTAAAGCGGCTGTCGAGAAGAAGGCATGATCCACGCGGCGTACGCATGCTTAAGAAGAGGACATGGACATATACGAAGCGCTGGGAATAGCACTCCAAGTGCTATGTTGATCTCTGAGGCTTTGTACAATTCCTTGTACGATATATGGATTTGCAGCGGGTATAGAGCATGGCCGGTGTTAAGGTGGGAGAGAACTTTGGACGTGATGCCTATGATACTGGGTTCTTCATTGGGAGAGCGCAACTCAGATCAGCTGGATGTCTTATTTTTCAGCTGCCTTAGGTACGGGCGCATGGTCTTTAACTCCCTCGGTCGGTGCAAAACGAAGTGGCAGAACCATTGCGAGGCACGAATTTGGCTCCTGATCAGGTGGCTCGTCGCACGCGGGAACCGGAGATTGAAGACAAGTAAAATGACGCTCAGAAAAATCACTCGTTCTGTTGAAGAAGCCTTCAACTTAATTATACTAAAGCCACGTAAAGAACTCTGTACCAGGACTGAGTCAAGGATATGATAGTAAAAGCAGTGAACAAAGTGAATTAATATGGGTTGAGAGACTTGGTTGCAACCAACAGAGATGGGAATTTCCGCTCAAGCAGGAGGCTCCAAGTTTGCGCAAAGAAGCGTGACCACGAATCAACCATACACAATGCCAATCTTGACCACGTTCCGGCGCTTTGAACTACACCTCATGGAGCTATCCTGGTTCTATTCGGTTGCGCACTAGTATAAACATACCTAGACTGTCGCAAATATACCCGACGGCATGGGATGCGAACCAAGATACCCACATGCCAACTTGCCGCCGCTCGCATCATGGCGATTTCCAAGGCGACTCATGTCCAGGGGTCTGGATGACAAGCTATACTAGACTACAACAACAACCCTTGTTACGTCGTAGCTTCCATTTATTATTTTCATCAACACCTTTTTTTTTTTTTTTTTTTTTTTTTCAATTGAGATTTCATTGAAACCTTCCGATGGTCATGGGGGTACCATAAACCCCCTTCGATTTGAGTGAGAGACGGTAAGAACACAATACACCGCCAAAATGATTTTTCAAACCGTAACACGGTTGTTTAATCGCCGCAACCCAAGATCGACAGTCTTTTTCATATTCGGTTTTCTCTCATTCTTGACGATATGTATATCTTTACTATATTTGTCTTCTCTCAACGGGGCATCCAGCATAGTCGACGTTTTTGGGATGCAAGACGATAAGGAGGTAGGGGTATCGGCGCCAGGGCAGCCAGCCATGACGTCTTCTTCAACTGGTCCTGTGGTAGCGTCACCCCAAGACACAATGACAGAGGACGAACAGCCTTATCACCATCATCACAGAATCACCAACAACCCCCAATCTCTGCAAATGCCTCTGCTGCGAAACCACGATACCAAAGAAGAGGAGGAGGAGGAGCTGACGGAAATGACTAAATTCTCAAACCGCCATCCACCCATCATCCCGTCGCCCACGCTGATCGCCGACCTCCCAGCATCCGCCATCCTCCCTTCGGCTCCCAAGCACACCTCCTCTCCAGCTCCCAAATCGCGGATCATCATAGTCGGAGACGTGCACGGCAATTTGCAGCCACTGAAAAGGCTCCTCAAAAAGATTGAATTCAGTCCTCACAACAACTACGATATCGAAGGCACTGGGAATCATGGCGGCCGTTCCCCCAAAACCAGAGACCACCTCATCTTCGTGGGGGACATGATAACCCGCGGCCCAGACTCGAGGGGCGTAGTCGACCTGGCAATGAAAGTAGGCGCCAGCGCCGTGAGGGGGAACCACGAGGACAGAGTCCTGGCCGCAGCCCGCGGGATGCGCAGACTGGATCGCAAGGACTGGACGGCCCAGGACCTCGCAGGAGAGAACCAGTACAACTCTGATGAAGACGACGACCCTTCAGAGGCATCTGAAGAAGGCGAGGACGACAGCTCATCGCCCGAAATTCTCAGGAAGAAAAAGAAGAAGAAGGACGACCACGCCCGCAAGGTCGCCAAATCCCTATCCCGGTCTCAGCTGCGCTGGCTGGAATCCCTACCCGTCATCTTGCGAATCGGGCATTTCCCAGTCAAAGCCTCGCCTTCCCCTCCGTGGGACGCGGGGACCATCGTCGTGGTTCACGGGGGCCTGGTCCCGGGCGTCAAACTCGAATCCCAGGATCCGTGGGCGGTCATGAATGTGCGTAGCCTTCTTTACCCGCGACGACACCGGCACAAGAAACCAAAATCTAAAGAAGCCACCACTGTTTCTTCTTCCTCCAATCTCAAACTGGAAGCCGAAGAGGAAAAGGAAACCGAGTCTCTCGCGCCAAAGTTTAAAGAACTCGCCGTCTCACCAAATACCTCTTCCACCTCCCGAGAGTCCTCTGCCGAAGAAGAAGAAGAAGAAGAAGAAGAAGAAAAAGAAGAGATCAACCCTTCCTCCCTAATAGCGGTACCAATCGACACGCGCAAAGGTGAACCATGGTCCGCGGCCTGGAACCGCTTCCAGAACCTGCTCCCTTCCTCGCTCAAGCGCTCCCGCACGACCGTCATCTACGGACACGACGCCAAGGCGGGCTTGCAGACCGACATCGAGGTCGACATCTCTCCTTCTTGGCCGGGTTCTTCTTCTTTTTCTTCTTCGCCACCGCCGCCGCCGTCGTCCAAAAAGAAGGGCGACAGCGGTGAGGAGCAGAAGAAGAAGAAGAAGAAGGAAAAGAACAAAAAAAAGGATAAGAATATCGATGATGATGAAGAAGAAGATAATATTAATAACAACAACCACGGGAAACACAAGAAAATCAAAGGGACGAGATACGCGTTTGGGTTGGATTCCGGGTGTGGACATGGAAAGCAGCTGACTGCGCTTGTCATTGAAATTGTTGAAGGGCATGGAGGGGTGGGACATCGGATTGTTCAGGTTGATTGTGGTGTTGGAGGTAAAGACGAGAAGTAAAAGGTCACTTTGAGGTGTATTTTTTTGGCATCCTTTTTTTCTTTTTCTTTGGCGTTCAAGGGGCTCGCATGAAAGGACATGCATGACCTTTTATCCATTCTTTGCATCTTTTAACTGTTCATAAAGATTTTATCGACACTCAAGTGTAAAAATTTTCTAGTGTACTGATTCAAACGGGAAGTTTCGTTTTCGTACCAAAATGAATCACCAGATAATTTGGAGTAATGCTATCAGATAGATAGTAGTCAAGTGTTTCCCAAAATGACCCACTGAAATTACTTCACACTTTAGTTTTCCCTAGGATCAATCTTTTCCTTCAGAAAATCAAAGGCAAAAAAAACACAAAGGACAGCAAGAGGTATTCTAATTTTTGTATCTTATGTTCCCAACTGCCCCTAACTTTTTGGATTATTTTTTTTTGGGGTCGGATTAATGGATTTAAATAATTTACTGTTGAATCTTGGACTTGATGATTTCCTTGAGGGTGACGGCATCAGCGGCGAACTTGGAAATACCCTCTCGGAGCTTCTCAACAGCCATCTGGTCTTCGTTGAAGTCGAAGCGGAACGTGGGCTCGTCGTTGATGTAAGTCTTCTTCTCGAGATTAAGGGAAGTGGCGCTGGCAGCGTCGAGCTTCTTGGGGACGGCAGCGTCGGAGTTGAGGAGCTCCTCAAGGAGGTTGGGCTTTTCATGAATAGGTTAGCAATCCGAAAGTAAGGCACGTATACCGCCCTGGCTCCTCCCTTCAAAAAAAAAAAATCAACAAACTTACAGAAATGGTCAAGTAATCGCAACCAGCAAGCTCGGTGATCTCACCGGTGTTGCGGAAAGAGGCACCCATGACGATGGTGTTGTAGCCAAACTTCTTGTAATAGTTGAAGATGGCCTGAACGGACTTGACACCGGGGTCCTCCTCCTTGGAGTAGTCCTTCTTGGTGGCAGCCTTGTACCAATCAAGGATACGGCCGACGAAGGGGGAGATGAGGAAGGCGCCAGCCTCAGCGGCGGCGATGGCCTGGACGAGCGAGAACATGAGCGTGAGGTTGGTGTTGATGCCGTGGTCGCGCTGGAGGATCTCAGCGGCCTTGATACCCTCCCATGTTGAGGCGATCTTGATGAGGACACGGTCCTTGGAGACGCCGGCCTTCTCGTAAAGCTGTGGCAGACGAGTCAGTTTATTTCCCTTATTTCACTCATTGGATTGGGAGAACACATACTTCAATAATGTGCAGGGCCTTGTCTACCGACTTCTTTGTGTCGAAAGAGAAAGCAGCATCGACCTCGGTGGAGACCTTGCCGGGGATGATCTCGAGGATCTTGGTACCGAACTGTACTAGGAGGTTGTCGAGGGCAGAGTCGACCTGCTCATCGACGGAACCACCCAGCTTCTTGGCCTCGGCAACGGCGGCATCGAGCAGCGCGGCATACTCGGGCTTCTTGGTGGCCGCGAGAATGAGCGAGGGGTTGGTGGTGGCATCCTGGGGCTTGTACTTGCCAATAGCTGTACGGCGGGGACAATGTCAGTGACTATTTATTCCAGGTGCAAATCGCGATTTTAAAAAATCCCCGGGGGGGGGGGGGGGCGCGAGGTAAGGATAGTACTGACAGGCAAAGTCACCTAAACACCAACGACATCACGTTAGCCTCTCGTTTTTCTTTGACCCTATTCCATTTTCTCTCAAGGACACAAGGTTAGCTTACCAGAGTCACTGACAACAACCTAGAATATGAGAAATCAAGAATCAGTCAGCAACTATACAGAAGACAACAACAGCATAGTAAACTTTGGGTATGGCGGTGTCTCGGGTTTGTTTCGAGGCTTTAGTGTTCTCCCAACGAGGGGTTTGGCGGGGTAATGATTGGGGACAAAATCCAGAGGGAGACATACGGTGCCAGAGGCCTTGAGCTGTTCGAGAGAGCTAGGCATTTTTAACTGATGTGATAGAATGCAAAGAACTTGATATGACTTTGGAAAATGAAGCAGACGGACAGATGTCTCGGGAGGTTTGGGTAGTCAGCGGACTTTTTGTTGCTTGAAAGAATGGGCTGAGAAGTGTTGGGGACAAGAACATTTTGATGCAATGGATAATATCCTGCTACTTTTATTAGCGGGGCACACTTCGTCATGACACACACCCCTCCAAGAGCCCACTCGCCCCCTGCCCCTTTGCCCACCGCCCCCCCGCCGCCTCCAGCTTCTCTCAGATGGCAACATCCCAGCTCCCTCGGATCTCGATGATGTTTGTTTTAGTTCTGCTGGTTTTAACAATTGCCTGATACCCGATCAAACACTCCACAAAAAAACCTTGGGGCTATTCTTTGTGTCCGCATGAACAGGCAACCTCTCTCCTTCACAGAATACAGTTACCTATCTCCTCGCATGTCCTTAATTTGTCATCGTATGCACCACACATCCCGCATGCAAAATGCTCGAGCGGGCGGCATTGGTGTTCGTCCGACAACGCTCCGATGGTGGGGGTGTCTGAACTTCTCGAGTAAAAAAACACCGCCTTACTCAGCGTGACTGGGACTTCCCAACATCGCGCGTGCCACAATCCTGGCCTTGATTGGGCCCTGCATCAATGATCCACCACCTGAAATAGCCGGAAAGAAAACTACCCTTCCTTCCCCACCTGTCTCTTCTCCTCGCCCGCGGAGAAGCTTAGCTAATGTATCATCGGGCGTGAACAAAGACATTCACCAACAAGATAGCCACTCAAACTCCACAAAATCAACAGAACCAGTGCCTTTTGATTTTACCCGAATAGTATATAATAACCCTAGGATATGTAGCCTGTCGCCCCTATCGCCCTGCCTGCCCTTTTCCTGTGATTCCTCGCCGAACCGGAAATGCACAAAACACACCATCCGTTTTAATCCTCAGTGATGTCGCCATACTCCCAAATCCCACGGCGCTCAGTCTTGGCCTCCAGCTCCGCCTCCTTCAACGACTTCAGCACAGGCTCAAACACCTTGCTCCGCTCCCAAGCCTTGAGCTTCCGCGGAACAAGACCGTTTCCGTTCCCAATGATCTTGCGGTTGATCGAGCCGGAGGCGTCCTTGGCTCCTGTATCCTTGGGGTCGTAGAGCGTAATGTAGCTGATACCCTCCTTGGGATCGACAAAGTCGAAGCTTCCGACGAGTTTCTTGCCCTCGGTGAGCTCGTAGATGTAGTTGATGGCGTCGTTAAGGTAGTCGGACGAAGCCGGGAGCTGGACGAACGAGAGCTGGGCGTCCGTGGCCTGGGCCTTCAGCCTCTGAGGGCCGAACTGAGCCTGGTCCAGAGCGCGGAGCTTGGACCATGGCTGCTTCTCCGTGTTGCCATAGTCGATGTAGACAACCTCGGCCACCTTGGCAGCACGATCATTCGACCGAATCCGGGCTCTGTACCACTCGCCGTCCTCAGAAAACTTGGCCGCAACGAGATCTCCCGCCTTCGGAGCATCCTTGATCGCAACGTTGTTGTTGGGACTTAGGTGGAACGACCTGAATTGGCTCATCAAAGTCTCCAGCGCAGCCGTGCCCTTGCCAACCTCCTGGATCTTGATTCTGCCATTTGAATCAACATTAGTGATAACGATATCACGATAGTCCTCGGGTTTCTTGTCGATGGTAACAGCGACGTCCGACTCGACAGGGGCAGACTCTTCCTCCTCCGCAACATCCTGGCTGGGATCCCAGTCGTGCCAAAGGCCCTTTTTGGCCTCTTTTGCGCGTTGCTGTGCGGCTAGAAGCTCAGCAGAATTGCCAGCCTTCTCGGCCGAGTATTCGTGGACTGACGCGAGACCCTCCTCAACAAGCACCTTCGCGAAGCTCTCACGGTTGATGTAGAGATCACCAATGAAGCCGCCAACCTTGTCGATGTCATGAATGTCGATTTCACAATCACGCTGGTTGCAACGTTTGTTGGCCAGGTCGAGACCCTCCTGTCCGAAGGGCTCACCCTGCTCCTGGGCATTGCGGGGGGCACGGGGGGCGCGAATTCCAGCGAGCACCAACGTAAGCTTGGCACCTTCTCTGGGGATCAAGACCGTGAAGCGAGATCCAGATTTGCAGAAATCGACAATGCCGGGAATTTTTCGTTGGCGAGAAAGAGAGCCGAGCTGAATCTTGGCCTTTTGCACGCTCTCGGAAATGTCGACATAGTTCTTGACTTTGGGGGGCTTGCCGGACCAGATGCCCTTCTTCTGTTCCTTGGCCGTCTCCTGAGCTGCGAGAAGCTCATCGTAATTAGGAGCTCTGTCGGTATCATCCTTGCGGTGTCTAATGACCGTGGCGTAGCCCTCCTGAACGAGCTGCAGGCCAATGTTCTTGCCGTTCTGGGAGACGCTGGCAACTTCACGGGCCTCGAAATCGTCTGTGGCAGGTTTCGTTCCGTCAACAGACACGCGCACATGCTTTCCGATCAACTTCTTTCGCACAAACTCCTTTGCCTCGTCTCTATAGGGTGCCTCTGATGCCTCTCCAGCACGGGGGCCACGAACGCTGCTAAAGCTGATTCTCTTCTCTGCACCAGTCTTGTTCCGGACAAGGATCGTGTCGGCACCGATGATCTTGGTGACGGTAGCCTCGGCATCCTTGGTGCCGGTGGTTTTGGGAACAAATCCGCGGTGCAGATTTTTGCGAGCAGACTTCGCTTTCTCCTCGGCCGCACGGAGAGCGGCCATATCGCTGCCTAAGAATGTGGAGTGGAAGTCATTGCACCGAGCAAGACCTTCTTGGAGAAGAAACTCGGCAATGTTACCGTTGGGGTGGATGACAGAGGCCACAAGCTGTCCTTGAGGGCTCGCCCCTACAATCTTGAAGGCTACCTTGCGTTGAAGGAGTCGCTGCTCAACGAAGGAGCGGGCCTCGTCTCCGAATTCCTCGGCAGGCTGAACCTGTCCGTTGGCCGGGTTCGCCCGTGCAGTCGAAGGGGTGCGAATGCCTGCGATGAGAGTCATGACCTGATAGTGCTTCTTGTCTGAAGTGAGCAGACGAGCGAGCAAGCGGTCACCGCTAATGACGCGCTCGATAACGCCATCTACCGTCTTGCCCTTCCACTCCTTCAGGAAATCGGGGCCACCCAGGTCATTCTGGACCTGGATAAAGCCGCCGCCGGCAGCATGAAGACCCTTGCCTTCGCTTTTGGCCTCAGACTCCAAGGTCCGGAGGTAGTCGAGGTGAGCCTGCACATCTTCTGGGTCATCTTTCCTGCCGGCGTCTTCTCTGACTCTGAGCCACCCAGCAGTGACCGCAGCGTCTGGGAAGCTGGTCCCATCTTGAAGCTGTGCGGTACCGTATTCGCGGCCGGAATTGGGAATGGTGTCTATGATGGCATCAGAAAAACCTTGCGGACGAAGAAAAGAGAAAAACAAAATGGAAGCAATTTAGGGTATATAATCCAACTCACATGACACGGTGAACTTGATGAGCTTTCCCACAGTCAGGTTTCTCAGGAATTCGCGAGACTGGAAAGCATACGGCTCGTCGCCATCCTTGCTGAGGCGCGGAGCGGAAACGTAGGCCAGCGAGAAGGTCTTCTCCTGCGAAGGGTTGTTGGGGCTGGCGAGGATAAAAGTGTCTCCACTCAGAACCGACTTGACCTTGGCGATATGTCCAGCCATGATGGAATGGACGTCAATGTGCTGTTTGGCTTAGAGACGATGGCTGATTGATAGCTCCTACTCTTCAAGAAAGTCGCGTCAGTTTGTTTTTGGATGGTTCCGTGATGGGTTTTAACAGATGTGGCTCAAGGACGTTGAGGCAAGCTATCCCTCACCGTCTCCGGCAACCTGAGGAAGCTTCCCCACCAAAAGAGTAGCGGGACACCTTGCTCAACAGCCAAAAGAACGCCGTGGACGATAATGGAAGCTTTGCATTCTATGGATTTGACTTACCAAGCAAAGTCGCACCTTCAGCAACGAAGGAAAATAAGAATATGTTGTGCGTTGCTGCTGCAAAAGGAGAGAGACGACGAAGGGTGTTGTCGACGTGGTTTATGCAGCAGCGGAGGGGCAAGTTGAGTGAGGTGGTGTGCTATTTGACAGCTTTCATCATTAATTTGGATTGGCTCCAGGGATTGTGGGGTAAGAGCTTCAACCCCAACCTTGGTGCTGGTTTCAGGGGCTCAAGCTCTTCCTTGGGGATGGACCGCTGATGTGGCTCTCGAGCTTAATTGGACCCGGATTAGACGGAACTAGGCGTGATCAGGCAATCCCACCTACCTAGTTTGATTTGGCCTGGACTTTTTTTTTTTTTTTTTTTTTTTTTTTTCGCCCTTGATGAACACCATAGAACAACGGCCTATCCTTCACTTGGTCAACGGTGTCCGCAACGGACGACGTATCGCCTCGAACCTGCATGTTTCCATCGACACTCCGCACACTCTGCACATTTCCCAACGACAGGTGTAGTTTACCTGATATGTGCTGTTTCCTGTACATCCGTGTTTGTATAGATAATGTGGGGTACCCGATGGGTGTGCTTGCCCCGCCTTATTCCGTCATGGGTTCCAATACGGCGTAGGGGAGAGGGCACGGATAAGATAGGGAGCTATAAATGCTAGGTCTTTTATACAGATGCTTGATATTGCAACAAGTATAGCTCGAGCAGACAAGATGGCTATATTATGTCTCCGAAGAGAATATTGTGTTTTAAAATATATCTAGTTCTCCCGTTGAACACTTGTCGCATTATCCCACACCACCGCCCTGGGCAATCCGTCTCGACGAGTTTACTCGGAGATGCCGATGACGCCTAAGTATTAAGTTAGCCACTGAACTTTCAAAAGGATCCGAAGGTATAGGGAATTCAAAAATCTTACCGCAGGCGGGACGGGGGCCAGCGTTGCCAGTCTTAAGAGACTCCTCGTTACCACCCTTGCCGAGATCGTCAGTGCCGGCGTGGACGACAACAGTGCGGCCAATAACGCTCTCGGGACCAATAAGCTTGATGAAGTTGTCCGTCACGCTGCCACGGGAGTTACCCTGGGCATCGGTCTCGATGTTGCCGAGATCGCCGACGTGGCGGACTTCATCGGTGCGGTTGCCGTGGGTCTTGCCGTGGGGGTTGACTGTGAAAGCACAATCCGTCAGCACTTCCATGCTCCAGAGCGACAGGAAAGACATGTGTCGACTTACAGTGGGGGCCGGCAGAAGTGCAGCCGTTGGTGTTGTCACCAAAAGTGTGGATGTGGACGCCACGCTTGGCATTGGCATCATGGCCAGTGATATCCCAGGTGATCGTAGTAGGACCGTTCTCGCTCTCCTGCTCGAAGACGACGGAGCCGGTGACCTTGGAGTCACCACGGACGACAGCGACTAGAGTTACACCCAACGTCAGAAATTGTTCGTTTCAGGTACAACCGAAGCACCCGAACTGCACTGTGCAGAAACCTCTGACGCAGGGTCGAAAGACCTCCCGTCAGCAGCCAGGGGATAAAGTGTCCATCAAGGTATCCGGGCTGGTGTTGCAGCATCCATTGGGTGCAGCAGTGAACCCTTCTGGCCGGACTCAGGCCACGGGACCCCTTTCCGGACCGCCCCGTAAAAGACCCGGGGAGGATTGGATCGAAGTAAGAGGTGTGGCCGGGTAAAATTTAAAGAAACATGGAACCTCTAAACCTACCAGCCTTGACCATTTTGATGGTGTTTTGTGAGAAAAGCTAAGAGTGTTGTTGGTGGAAAGAGATGGGTGGATGATCGACAATGAGGGTCTGGACAAGAAGTTTACGAAGGGGGGAAGCTGGAGATATTTGTGTGAAAATCGGGAAAACCAGGCACAACGACCATAGTATAGCTACGGCGGGGGGGGAAGCTCGGGTTTCCGAGGATTGTTGGTCGAGGTGGGGTCGCAAAGATGACGAGAGCGAGCAAAGCTCCCACTTGCGGCGGGGACAAGCTGGTGGGTTTCGTCTTAACCCCGCATTGCCGTCATTTCCAACCGCTTGACGGTTCGCGCCTTTGACTTGAGGGTGGCGCTTACAAATTTGTGGCTGCACTCGAAACCTTTGACTTACGGCACATGCATTCGATAAGACACCGACTCCCCTGGCGCCTGTTTTTCCAGCTATATTTTTCATGATTCCCCGTCTCACAAGACTTCAGCGAGCGGCCCGGGAAACCTACAGATTGTTCCCTTTCGTGGGAGCTGTTGCAGATTTCCTGCCATATCGAACAAACGATGAACATATCTGTCTCGGCATGCAGTTCGGAAGTTAGCTACGGACCTATGGTATGTAGCATGGAGCTGGGCACAGCAGTCAATGAGGATTTGGGGAACAAAGTCGAAACAGCCATGTGTTTCCATGCCACCCCACAGACGTGCTGCGTGTCAACAGATTTGATAGATTTATATTTATCTCTGATTCAATCCTATGTCAGCAGAATGAAGGTTTCCCTTCGGGACCACTGTCCTGGTAACCCCACGTGGGATCACCCAATGTTTCGAGCATTCTAGAAGCGTTCGCGAATGTCCAAAACATCATCACATCACGGCTCTTTACCTTTCATCTTGTGTAATTTAATTCCATTGAGACGTCGAAATATAATCCACGGGCAAGATCCTGATCTATGTCTACATTTGCGAAGCTCGTGGCACAGTCTACATATTTACATGGTTACCATGGTCTCACAGAGTGCAGCCATATAACACGTCAACATGGAACCCAGTTCCGGATTGTATTAAACAACAAATGATAAATCAAGATCCGTCGTCATTGTCGCACTAATTCTCGGGGAAATCATGCCACAAACAATCCTGAAGACCTGATAATTGGATATCCTGCGGAAATGAAGAACATTGATTGATGGAGGCTGTAGGTATTGGACATAATGATTTTGTTCGTATTTAAGATCCGGTTCCCGTCTCCTCAACTTCAGCAGCGTCTAGAACAACAGACTTGCTGCAAAGCCGGCATTGACTGGGGGTTCAGATACTGTACGTAGTAGTTACAGCTATTCTGCAACACGGAAACCAGCAGCCAAGTCCCCAACATTGTAGCGACCCTGCCCAGCTAATTAGCTTGGCAGCTGCACTGACGACGCGAGCTTTCTATCCGCGGGCATTCCCAAGGTAGGTCCCTACTTTGCCTACATATCTAGACAGACGGCTCTGGGCTGTCAGACAGAGACTTACCTTATGACATTGGGACACCTGACATTGGAGACTGATAAATTCATGTTTGAATCTCGTTAAGAGACAGAGGGGGGGAAATACCTGAAAACATGGAAAAGTTTGCGTCGGACTGAGCATCCAGCGTACTGTACCTCTCAGCCCTGCTGCCTCGACCTATCAGTTCCCAGGGTCGGCGAACTCATCCCGTCGGACGCGCCTCAGTGTGGCTTGGCTGCTACCCTCTGTCGATTGGGCTTACCCTTCCAGGTAAATGTTTGAGAACCTGGTCATCGCGACGGGGTTGGCTTTTGATTTTCAACAAACCATCTAATAAACCATGGTAACGACGACCTCACGCAACGGAAACTCTGCGACTTTTTAGTGCAACCTGACAAATCATCGTGTGTTCGAATTATATCTTTTCTGTGGTTGAGGCCCTACCCGAGCCCTTGAGCACCGCAGCACCACTGGATCGTAATTTTAGCGTCTGACAGCAACCGTTGCAAGGCCTGCTCGCCCACCAACGCCCGGGCAGGCATTAACAAATTGCTTCCAGGTTGCGGATCCACCTCCACACGGCGGCGATCAGGCCCTCTACAACGGCGATTTACCTCCCGCAATCCACTTTAACAACGCAAACGACCCACGACGGGAGCACGGGGACCCCTCGAACCATGCCTCCAAGCATAACCCCCCGTTTTTGCTGACTTGATTTCACACATCAAATTTCGCGTCGAAACTCTCGAAAAAAAAAGACAGAAAGGCAGTCGGCGCGAATGTCGACAAGGGCGCAGACGGGCGAGGCTGCCGATTGATCTTGAGCCACAGCGGCATATCGCCATATCGCCATATCACATACCCACCACACCATTTACCCAGCTGTCGACATTGTCGGCTTCCCACCTCGGCGCTGTCCCATTTCAGGCCCTGGAAGGCATTCCAAGAGTTGACAGGCGCTGCGATAGGGACGCCTGTTTTACGCAACACTGATACACGCCCCATCTTGATTCTGCTGCTGCCGCCGCCGCCGCCGCATCCCAGTCGAGCCGAAACTATCTTGATCTTCCCCGCAGAACGCCCTTATCGGCGACCCGGACGCCATGTCGTTTCGAGGAGACGAATCGCGCCGATACGGCCATGTACCCCCCGCGCAATACCCTGTCGCCGGTACGCCGCAACAGCCCGCAGGATATCCCCAGCGGAGGCCGAGCTTCAACAATGGCGACGACCAGACGTACTTTGACCAAAACGCCGGTGCGCCCCGCCCTCAACCGTTATACACTGGGAACACGGGCGCTCTGAGGGGTGAGGAAGAGCTCTTCATAAGCAGCCCCACGAACGAGTCGCATCCGCCTCAGAATAGGCCGCCCTACGTACAAGGTTTGCCAGCAAGTCCAGCTCCAGGATATCAACGGCAGTACCAGGCGCAGGTTCCGCCTCCTCCACCGTCGCACTCTACTTATAACCCCCAGCATTTTGCTCGATCTCAGTCTACGTCGCTGCCCTACCATCCCTCGCCGGGAGCGGCGAGATACACCCCAACGCAGAGCCCTACTTACCAGTCTCCGCCCACAAACTACACGCCTCAAGCATATAATCCAGCTGCGTATGCCAACGCCAGCGCCTCCGCGGTCCCTCAAAGGCATTCCACGGTTGCAGGGTACAGCAACTACGGCTACAGTTACAACTCGGGCAGCAACCCCCATGTCTCGGCAGCCTATGCGCCTGCGACCCCTACTACGTACGGCGCACCACAACAGACTTTGGCAGCGGCTCCCTCGCCACAGCCCAGCTCAAATTATGATCACGGCTCTCAGTATAGCTCGTCGGCAGTTGCGCCTGCGAATTCGCAGCAATACGAATCTTCTTACTCTAGCACAACTGCCTATAGCAACACCCCGCAATACTCTAATTCCTATGCCCCTAATGGTTCCAGCGCTACAACCAGTCCGGCATACTCTGTGTCAACCAGTCAAGCGCCATACCCAACTCACTCACAAATTCCAGTAGGGCCAGCTTACTCGCCCGATCCGAGCTCGTTTGCCAGCCGAACGTCGCGAGCGAACTCGCAAACCTCACCACTACCGTCACCTCCGAGCCATTCTCTCCAAAACTCCCTGCTCTCGAGACACCCGACCAACGCGCCGCTTCCCAGCCGGCCTATGGACTATGTGCCCGAGGAAACAACAAATTGGAGAGACGATGGGAGAGGCGATGGAGATGTGCTCTACACGCAGGACAGCTTGATGCAGGATATCGCGTCGGGCTTGGGAGTATCTTCACACGGGCAGCGACCTCTAGCCGCTAACGGCGCTTCAGATGATGCCCTGGTGCGCAGATATGCTTCCACTGCCTCGAATGCTCCGTCCGAGTACACCTTGGTAGACCGGTATCCTTCTAATTCTGGGGCCTCGGTAAATCGCTATCTTTCCAACGCGTCGACGGCTGTGAGCAACGTCAACGACGTTTCTGCGACGTACAATTGGGATTCTGAAGAAAGCGATCCGGAGGGTGCCGCCGGTCTTTTGGCGATGCAGGATGACTTGGACGATCGAAGGTTTGGCGGTGGGTCCTACTCAGGATACCCTCTGGATCCTTCGCCATTACCTCTCGTAGCGGCTTCATCTGCAAACCAGGTGCCCCAGCTTCCGTCACCCCCAGAGGAACAAGTAAGCACCGATAGTGACTATGGCGGGATGGACCTGGGGATGTACGGAGGTGGCTATCCTGGTAACCTCCACTACGGGAACGAACTCGGCTCCCCCTCTGTGGCGGCATCAACCTTTGACACGCCACGGCCGCTACCGATTCCTCAAGGTCAACCAGCAGAACGCCCTCCGTTTTCTGACGTGTCGGTTGACTATGGTGGCACCGGTGGTCTCCAGACCCCTCAGCAGCATCGATTGAGCTTTGACGAGGGCGATGAGCGCGTCGACATTCATTCTCCGCATAGCGCCAGCGATTCGCCATCCAAAGAAGACTACCCGTATGACCAGATGTTTTGGCATCCGGGGCTTTCGAATAGACCCTTGCCTGCTATTCCCCCGGTTGCGGGTGCCACCAGCAAGGGTGCTTTACTGTCACCAGATCCAACAAATAGGGCTGCTTATCAGCATAACTACTCGCTCAGTGCGGATGATAACCAACTCCCTTACCCTCCTGATTCGCATGACGGCTACCATACTCAGCAGCATGTAGAGCGATCGATTTCTCTTTCTAATCACAGCAATACACCTCCGATACAGGCTCCGGCCAGGTCTAGGACAGATGCCGCCGAGGAACGCAGGCGAGCGCAAAAGCACATTTCTCTTCATCAGCATCATCCATCTTACTCACAAGATGGGTACGATCCTGGAACACCACCATCTCTGGCTGGCTATGATATGATAACCTTGCCAACTGGCAGAAGAAAGAAGTTCACCCCCTCGAAGCTCACTGCTGCTGATATCAAACGATGCGTTGAGCCGTGGGCTCTGAGTGGTATTACTGCTTGGATACGTGAGATGGCTGAAGGAGAGCCGGACCTGAAAAGGAAGACGATTGAGGAAGGAGTCCTCAAGCTCTTCTGCGCCAAAGTTCCCACCATGAACGTGGCCGATGCCGAGCTTCTCAGCGCCAATGTTGTCGACTCCATGTTCGCAGCGGGAATCTTGATTCCAGAAGAAGAATGGGTCAAGTTTGGGCCTGGCCAAATGTCTGGTGTAATCTGGCAGCTGACTGGCTCTGGCTGCTACGCGCCGAAACTACACGAGGACGAAGGCCTCGCTCCAAGACTTTACGACAACGGAATTCCCGTGAGATGCTACTCTCATCATTGCGGCAGGACACTAAAGAAGGTGAACCTTGACAGCATGATGTCCGAGGAAGACGATGTTATGCTTGACTGGGCCACCTTCCACGGGGTTACCAAGGATGATATTCAGAACAAGCACAAGAAGGAGATTGAGAGGCAGAATGTACTTCACGAGATCGTTACGGGTGAGGAGGATTTCATGAATCAGCTTGACGTTCTCCGCTTGCTCTACAGGGATCAACTCCGGGTCTATCAGCCACCGATCATCGCCACCAACAGATTAGATAAATTCCTCGATATGGTCTTCGGCAAGGTCGATTCTGTGCAGCAAATCAACAAGGAGCATCTCCTTTCACAACTGAAATACCGCCAAAAGGAGCAGGGACCGTGGATTGTTGGTTTCAGCGACCTGTTCAGGGAGTGGATCCGGAAGGCCAAGCCTATTTATATCGCATACTGCTCGTCCTTTCCGCACGCCACGTATCTGATCCGGAGGGAGGCAAGCAGGAACCTCCTGTTCCGTCAGTTCTTGGACATGGTCAGAGACCATCCGCGCTCAAAGCGTCTGGAATGGACAACATTCGTGAAGGCGCCCATCACTCGTCTGCAGCGTTATGGTCTTTTGCTTGAAACAGTGAAGAAGAATATGATTGAGGAAAGTGAGGAGAAAGCCAACCTGACCAAAGCATTGGAAGAGATCAAAGCGGTCACGCACGAATGCGATGAGAAGGTGGCCGAAATGACGAAGAAGGTGGAGCTGCTCGAACTTCAGAGCATGTTGGTTCTCCGACCTGGATTCCAGTCCGTTTTGAATCTCGATCATCTGGGCCGAGAACTTCTCAAGCAGGGCGAGCTTCAAAGACAAGGGTCAAAAGGTGTCCGTTGGGTTGATACACATGCGCTGCTGTTTGATCATTACTTCATCCTGGCCAAAGCCGTTGCAGCAAAGGATGGTAGAGGGGACAAAAAGTACGACGTATCGAAAGAGGTATGTTCTTCAAAAAAAAAAAAAAAAATTGTTTAGATGCATACATGGACCATACTAACAGCTTCTCAGCCAATTCCAATGCCTCTGCTCTTTCTCGAGAGTCTCAATGACGATCCAATCACTAAACAAAAGGGCCTTACTGCCCCTCTGACCCGAACAGCGCCTGCAGCTGGCTCTAGTACCCAGTTGAGCAAGGTAGCCTCTAATGGAGATCGTCCCGGAATCGATCATGCAGGCACCAGCTCGTCTATCGGTTCGGCCAATGCCGTTTCCCGGCTAGGATCAGGCGGCACGGACGATGGCAAGATCATCTATCCCTTCAGGATCAAACACCTCGGCCACGAAATTTACACTCTCTATGCTCCATCAGCTCAGGACCGCGCGACATGGTGTTCGGCAATCATTGAGGCCAAGACAAGGCACGCCCGGGCACTCCATGCGCAGAATGCTGAGCCTTTCCGCCTGCGCATCATCTCTGACGGCGCCTTTGCCTACGATTCGACTTCACCTTTTGGAAGACAACCAAGTGTATCAATCAGGGGGACGCCCTTGGACAGAGCAATACGAGAAATGGAGCAAGTCTACGGTCCCGGCAGAGGACCTCCGCCAGTTTGCAGAGCTACTGTCAATTGTGCCTGTGGTTTTACGGCATTTGGCAAGTCAATGATTGCCATTGGCACAGACTATGGAGTCTACATTTCCGAAGCATCGAACCCTCGTGGGTGGATTAGATCTGTCCAAATCAGCAGGGTCACTCAGATCGCTGTCTTGGAGGATTTCTCGGTCTGTCTCTTGATCGCGGACAGGTCTTTGATCTCATATCCGCTCGACGTGGTCGCACCCATATCCAACTTCCCAGCGCCAACTCATGATAACCCTCGACGGGCTCCGCAAAGACTGGCCAAGGACGTGGCGTTTTTCGCCACGGCAAAGATGAAGGACCGGATGCTTCTGTTTTATAAACGTAAGGAGGGCATGCACAACACCTTCAAGGTCCTCGAACCAGTGTTTCAAAAGGCAACAGAAAAGAGGTCGAGACTTTTTGGTGGAAGAAAGGGCGGTTCGGGCTCGACCGAGTCCTTCAGGGATTTTGACGAGTTCTATCTTCCCACAGAGTGTTTCTCTCTTAACCTCTTCCAGAACTACATTGCTGTTGCTTCCGCCAAGGGATTTGAGCTGTTGACTCTCGATAAGAAGGTGACGCAGTCGATCCCTCGCGATCTGAGTCTCCCGGCCATCGCAAATATTGCTTCGAGGATTGAGAAACAGCGGCCCTTGGGGATGTTCAAACTCAACGATCAAGAATTCTTGCTCACGTACGAGGATTGTGCCGTGTATGTGGACAAGCACGGCGAGATCAGCCGCACGCTCATCATGGAGTACTCGGGCAAGCAAAAGAAGGCGAAGGCTGCGTCCATGTTTGGACAGTACCTGTTGCTGTTCAACGAGGACTACGTTGAGGTCAGAAACGCAGAGAATGGGCGTCTGAGGCAGATTATTGCTGGAAGAGATGTGCGATGCTTGGATTACGGGTTTAGAGGTCCTACGGGTAGCTGTGGCGGTGGACTGCAGCCTCCACCTGATCAGGACTCTAAAGGGACGATCAAGATTTGTATGAGCCACCCCGAGGTTGCCGGTGGTCAAATCGTGCTGGAGATGTTGTTGAATGATGGGCACGCGGAGAAATCCACTTAGGGGAAGGGTGTTGGAAGAAGGTATGGAATGCAAGTAGCCGTTGTTTGATTTTGTTTGGAAATGCGCAGGGCAAACGGATGGATGGCTTGGTTCAAATGAAAGGGAAAGCAGATTATGATGACGTGCCCTCCGGTGATTGAGGATTGTTTTTTTGTTTTTCTTTATTTTTCATTATTCCATTATCTGGTCTTTTTCATTGCCCTATTTCCATATTCGGCATTGACATTTGATATGGATTAAAATGGGATTATGTGTGAGAATAATTATTATTGGGGATTTTCGGTTTTCTTTTAACCTTCTCTTGATGTTTTAACACTTTTTTTTCTTCTCCCTCCTGGTGATTCCCCCTTTTTTTTTATAATTTCAAGAATATTAAAACACTGTGAGAGTTTATTTTAGAGGTCATCATCCTATTTGCTTTGGGTGTACTGCTGAGAAATTTAATATTGGATGTTGCCCTGCTATAATGTTTTATTGGCCATCACTCTTACTTGCATATTGTTATTTTTTTATTTTTTTTATCAATCCCTGAGATATTTATTAGATAAGTTGTCCTCGTCCTGAAGCAGAGTTGCTTGGATTCATTTTTCATTTCCAAAAAAAAAAAAAAAAATTAATAAAAAAAAAAAAAATTCCTGCAAGGATCAACAACACATTGATAGGCAGCAAAAAAAAAAAAAAAAGGAAGAGGAGGAGGAGGAAGAGGAAAGGGATATTTATTCTGGTAGATGAGCTTTAAACTATGAATTAATATTAAAACAGAAAATAAAGAGAAAAATAACAAGATAAGATGTAAAATTAAGTAAGTTTGAGGAAGAAGGGGGGTAGAAAAGAAAGAAGAAAAAAAAAGAACTGATGCGTCAGCCGCGAATCGAACGCGGGGCCCATCGATGGCAACGATGGATTTTACCACTAAACCACTGACGCTTCATCAACCTTTTTATTGATTGGATGTTTGATTGGAGGTTTGGTTCCATAATACAATTTATTACACATACCGTTACTTCCTCGTTTTAAGCCATACTTTCACGTCCCGAGTTTTCCTTTTTCTTTTCCTTTTTCTTTTCCTTTTTCTTTTCCTTTTTCTTTTCCTTTTTCTTTTTCTTTTTCTTTTTCTTTTCTTTTCTTTTTTTCCCCTTCTCTTTCAAATTCAAAATATACTTGTCTGTGTCACATTCCCTGTCCCTAAGTAAGCTGTCTTATCGGGGAGGAGAATATTGAACGAGGCCCATGGTTTGAAAATAGGTAAAGAACAATAACCTAAAAGGAACAAATATCTTCATTTGTATGTATACGTATGTATATATATATATTCGTGTGTGCGCGCGTTTGTGTATAAACTTTCTTGACAAAAAAATAATCAAATATGGAGTGCCATGATTACAATTCCCAACCTTCCTTTATGTTTATTATAATTCCTTCTCATCTAATCATCATCCCAATGCCTCCTATTAATGATAACAGGCCTTGCAGGATCCCACGGCCCATAAATCTCGTTCTTATATTTTTGCAGTCCAATCAACCACCAACTGCACCCTCCCATCGCGAGAGCCGAAATTATGCACGCCACCAGGGCGCCCAGCAATCCCTTCTTCCACGGCCACCATCCGTTCTCGTCTACATCCCCTAGTATCATGCCTACCCCTCCGCCGGCGCCCAGGACCAGCAAGACGGTCAAAAGGACCTGATACCTCCAGCTCCTGTGTCGCGCGTACTGCCTAAACACGGGGAACAGCCCAAACACCTCGATACTGAATAGCGTCAAGCTGAATACTTGTCCCGTGGACGGTAACCGGCTAGCCAGGACAGTAGAAGCCATCAGCGCGGCGTTGGTGCTTAATGACGCCACCGGCATCTTTTTGTGGCCTTTCCCTGGGCCGCCTGAGTAGTCAAAGAAGAAGATGTTGATGGCTAGGAGCCAGAAGGACATGGCCCAGATGCTGTCGGACGAGGTTGAGCGGGTTAGGGATTTGAGGATCGGGGAGAACCCCAAAAGAGTGAAGTAAATGAGGATGGCGGA
Organism: Cladorrhinum samala; assembly: GCA_033576145.1. Lineage (NCBI taxonomy): Eukaryota > Fungi > Ascomycota > Sordariomycetes > Sordariales > Podosporaceae > Cladorrhinum > Cladorrhinum samala. The sequence goes on along the minus strand of MU865047.1, from coordinate 6,626 downwards.
TTTGATGGTGGTCACCCGGAGGTAGGCGCGGTTTGTCGTTGCATATTCGCCGTCGTCTGAACCTAAGAGGCGGGTGGCGGTGCTGGTGGGAGAGTTGGCGCTGTTTTGGGAGGTTACCGAGTGGATGGAGGAGACGGAGCGGGAGTGGGAGTGGCCCGGCATTAGGTGGGTGGTATTGCCTCCTCCATTGTTGCTGTTGTTATTATTTAAAGCGGGGTTGTTCAGAAGTGGGATGCTGTTTGATCGGGGTGGCGGAGGAGGAGGTGGTGGCTGGTCTTGCAGCAGGTTGGTGACTGAGCTCGCTGCCGACGGTAGGTTTGAGACGCTCGAGATGCTCGCGGTGCTGATATTGTTGGGGAGGAGGCTTTGGCTGTTTACACCTTGAGTGGAGTCCTGCCGACGAGGAGGAGGACGGTATTCCCTGTATATCCTGCCGCCTCGCACGCTCCGCGACTTTTCACCTCTATCCCCGTCGCCGCTCGGATCTTCCTGAGTGACCCAATAGTCCCAGAGCAGCCAGCCGATGAACGTGGCGAAGCTGCCCCACCCTACCATGGAGATTGGGTTGACGCGCTCCTGGTATATGCCGACGAAGCAGACGATGAAGATTATGACGGAGCAGACATGTTGCAAGATGACGGTTGAATCGGCGACCAGGGGCCAGAAGTCGTAGGGCTGCACCTTTGGGTTTCGTTGGAGGTTCTCGAGGAAGGTGGTCTGGTCGGTATAATTGTCGGGATAGGATTGCTTCACCCATAGCAATTTCTGGAACCGCTTCCTCCTCCTGCTCCTGCTCCTACTTGCATCCTTTCTTCGAATGTGTCGCGGACGAAGCGAGTCGGTCCCGGAGCCATTGCCCCCGCCATCGAAGGGTTGGCGTGGAGGAGAGAGGGGGTGGTATGCGTCTTCGGGGGCGAGGTGGGATGGGTCGGCGCGGTGCGACTTGAGGCTGGCGGGAACGGTCGATGATCGAACCAGTGCTGGGAACGGAGTCTCGAAATCGGATGCGATGGCCGACTGATGAAGGCCCGACGGGGGGGCCATATGGATTGGATCAAGCCTCGGTCGGGCGGAAAAGATTGACTTTTATGCGCAATGCATCTAGGTTCTCCTTAGCAGATGACCTCGGGCGCATCGAGGCCTGCGCAGTTGCAATGGCATTTGCAACTTTACCCTTTGGTCATGTTTGCGATTCGATTGTTTTTAGGCGGAGCTAGAAAACTTGGTCGGACCTAGCAGGCCGCTTGAGTGATGCAAGCACGCACTCCATGTTACTTCTGCTTGTCTGCCAAGGATATCTTAGCTTCGCAGGGCCGACCCGCACTGAAAACGGATTAGGCAAGGGTCCCGTTCAATGCCACCAGCTCTTAAAATTCTTTTTCAACTTCAACTCAAACATGTTGTGACTTTTTGTCACAGAACCATTTGTCACTCAAGATCATGGTCGAGGCCATTGGGTCTGGCCCGGTGAAAGGTTGCGACCTAAGATTCTTCGGCGTTCACGACATACGCGTACATACGGTATGCCTTGTTCGTCTATGAAAATGCTGTCCCCGGGCAGTTGGGCAGGATCTGGATTACCAAATCCTTCCATCCGGAATGTTATGCTGCTGGCTACGGACTATTCCATGCTGGATGTTCGGTGTTGTCTTTGTCGGTAACGAAGGCCTAGACTTTATGGACTCGAGGGACGTAGCCCCCAAATGTTGAAATTTGCACGTCTCACGACAGACAGCATTGAGCAAGTGAGCCAACGGCCCGCGAGACAATTCGGGGAAACCATGGAACTCTGCAGACTCCTGCAGCACCGAGGAGATATTGAATATTGTCGTCGCATTTGGTTGCACCAATCTCTCGCTGAATCAACTGAGTTCGGAGTCGACATGCAGCCATTTACAGTGCTGAACGGGCAATTGCTCAGATCATCGCACACGGTGTGAAGAGCTGCACGCAGATCGGATGGATGTCTTGCCGCGGGGCTCGCGGGTTCCGTTACCTTTGATGAAGCGCAGGACCAGGCGTGGTGCAAACGTAGGAAGAGTTTACTCCATTGTCCCTTGCTGAATACGAGGTTCCCGTTTTCGCTACCACATGCCTCCGACAAACTTAAACGCCCTGGCAAACGCAGATACGGCGGGCTGTCAGCCCCTGGTTCAACGGCAACAGCCGATGCAGCAACCAGATTTATTTTATCGTCGAGAGTCTCTCTCAGCTCCCGTCCTCGTCCTGCCAACCCCAGCGTGCAGTACTTTAAAAATCTATGTCACTCATGGCAGTTCGATGACGCGCCCGAAGCCGTAGTAGGTTGTTGAGATGCTGCAAAACAGCATTTGGCTTACGGTGGATGCCAAGGGTAAATTACGATGTGCCCGTGGCGCAGTTGGTGTTTAGACCGCAGGTGGTCGGCTGGTTGGATCTAAAGTCTAGACCCAGCTGGATCCCCCGTCCCGGCCGTGTTCCCCTCGTTGCGCTTGGCTTATACGGGTGGGCACATGGGAGACCACCATCGTGAGTTGGGGGAAGGGGAAACTCGGAAAGCTCACATATTAAAAGCCAATGGCCAACAGACCACAACGGCGCCCCGTTCGGCTCGTCTCTCTCTCCTAGTGTGTCACCAATCCCCAGATACACACACATACTGACGGCACTTCTCAAGGCTTAGCCTGGTAGTACTCTCGGCCTTCTCTTACATTATCGGCGCATAGCACTTTATAAATATTGTTTGGCAATTATCCGGTCGATCAAAAGTTTATTGCTTTTCGTGCCTTGCAGCTGAACTTGCCCAACCCACCTTGGCAGCGTGGTAGCGATATTTACCCTGCGTCCATCCCACCTCTGGATCTCACACCAGCCTTCGGCCTGTTTTTTTTCGCTCGACAGGCCTGATCTCGACCTTTCGAAACCTCATCGCCGTCAAGCCCAAAATACAACATCAAGATGAGGCTGAAAACTCTCTCGGCCGCTCTCGGCGTTGCACACTTTGCAACATGTGCCCCGCTTCCAGTCATCGTTAGAGGGCAGCTGGATGTAGTTTCGGCAGATGGAAGCCATGGAACGGTCACGCTTCTACAGCTCCAGTCGGGCCTTCCGTCTCTCACAAAACACAGAAGTCCCAAGCCTGTACCACCAACCGCATACCAGGTTGTGGATGAGGATCAGCCAATAGACCCGCCACAAGAATTGGACGATGAAAATCCCTACGAGATGCTCGATAGCGAAAGCCTCTCGTTCTTTGCCAACCCCGGGATACCATATCAACAAGGAAAGGTGACGCCAAGAGAGATTAACGACATGCACGTTGTCATACTGGCGGCATCGTTTCTTGGGGTCGTTATCGTTGTTGAGGCGTGGAACTCTTACAAGAGGCGAAGGTTAGTCCGCGAGAGATTGATTCTCCATGACACACTTGATCGTCAAACTTGGCTAACACTTGGGTGTCACAGGCAGGGCGTAATTAGGTTGGAGGACACGGACGAGAAGCGACGGCTCCCGTAGCTGTGGTGTACTTGATGAAAATCAGCTCGGCATACGACTGTTTGTATATTAGCGCTCTTATTTTTATTATGATGGCTTTCCCTCTCGCTTCGCAGATTGTACGCAGAACCTTCATGCCTACGGTTGGCGGAGCACCTCTGGAGGGCATGATCATCTCTAACAATTGTCATTGAGGAAAGATCATGGCCACAGAGAAAACGGGACCAAGCTTACCATCGATTAGGAAAGATGGGTCGGTTGGAAAAATGAATAACTTACAAATCATGTTTGCTGCCTTGTTGCACGCTTGTAAATCAATTATGGGGAACATACCTGACACGGCGATCCACTTGATCTTGCAGTATTATACTGGTAGGGGCTAAAGGGTATGGAAGGTGTAAAGGGTATTGCAGCTACGTACGAGGTTGACCCGAGGCTGGCTGTGCTATGATTTAGAGAACCACAGCACCGGAAACACGGCATTGAATGTAAGCACAGTGCCACATGGACCCTAAAAGGGATTCCAGAGGCTGAATTCGGCGTTGCCGCTTCTTCTGCCTTGACGGCATCTTTGAAATGCGGGGTCACTCGGGATGGATTATTACGCCAAGCAAGGGACCACAGCCATGACTACCCACCCCCATTCATACTGTGTAGATCGCACAATAAGACATCTGGAAGCGTTAGGTTTATTGCGATTAGGTTGAGTCGTTTTAAAAGGAAAAGAATCTCCGGCATCAGGGATGAAAATCAGGAAGTCTTCCATGTCGATCAGCGGCTCAACAGGGGTGGATGTTCATGTAAGCTTTCAGCGTTTCGGCGAGAGCGCTAACAGTAAGAATCTCGGCCTTGGGCCAATGGCGACGCAGCTGCCCATGCAGCCCAAGCTCCATCGCGGTCATGGCTTGCATCTCTCTCATGCAGCCTCTCGTCTTGGCCCAATCGCATCGCCAACATCACGTTGCCTTACCCCTCCCTTGGACCCTGTCTTTTGCTCTTGGCCTCAGCCTTCTTCTTTTCTCCTCTTCTCTCACTGGCTTGCTCTTCTCTGCCAGTCAAATCATCTCTCGTCGGGTCGCGTGTTTGTTCTCAAGAGAAAAATTCGGGTTCCCGAGCGTGTTTCTCACCATCAAAAACTCTGCATCCCATCTGCATCCGTCGTCACATTAACCCTCTGCGTCCCCGGCTGCAAGAATCTGCAGCTATCCCGCGGCGCCAAGAGCGGCACCGTTGATTGAAGCTCCGCAAGAGTCCGAATCAGTCCGACAATGTCTTTGCAGGTTGACAGCGGCGGCCGGCGCGGCCGGTCAAAGTCCCCGGGCCGTTATGCCGACGAGGATCGCAGTCGGGGCCACGCCCGCACTTCTTCGGCTAATATCGTCGAGGCGGCGCCGTACCCGAGCTCGACCATCGGAGTCGGAGACCCGGGCTCGGTCTCGTATGAGTATCAACGTCTATCTCAGTGGGGGTCTACCGAACGCGACGATTCCTATCCCGAGCCCCGCCGGGATGCCGAGTACCGCTACGGGGCCGCCGATCGGGGTTCGGGTCGCGACCGAGACTCGGGCCGCGACCGGGACTCGTCCCTCTCCGACAGTCAATCCGACCGCGAAAGAGAACGGCGTCGGGACAGCTTTCACCTCCCGCCAAAATATGCCGCCCACATCAGGACTGCCGAGCCTACCCACTCTCCCCGTGACTCTCGCGACTCCTTCCGCGACCGAGACAGGGATTCGGACAAGGAGCGTGAGCGCCAACGCCGCAAGAACAAGCTGGAGGACGACTTAGCTTACGGGAAACTCCCCGGCCCATCCAAGTACGACAGCCCAGGGTCTCCTCTGGCTCCCTCATTCAGCTACGCCCAGCCCAAACCCTACGAGTACAGCAACTCCCTCGAGCCTCTCGGCCCAGGCCGTCTTCCTCCCGGCGGCCTGTCTTCCAGCCCCAACGCCAGCTCCCCAATCAAGTCGGCCATGAAGCGCGGCACTTCCCCTCAGCCCCCCGTCGGTCGCATGTCCACCCTCTCCGTCCACAGCCCGCACCACTCCCTCTCCATGTCCCTCTCTTCCGCCCCTCCTTCGCCTCTCCTGGAAGCTTACCACGGCACCTACCAATCCATGCCCTCCATGCCTTCCCCCTTACTCCTACCCACTCACTCCCAGGTTCTCGAAGCCCTCTCCCCCATCGGCTCAGACGACGAGCGCACGGGCGACAAGAAACGTTCCCGCCGCGCCAGGTTCCATGATCCGATCGATGACGCGGCTCGCCTAGCCAAGGCCCTGAAGGGCGAGCGGCGGGCTCCAGAAACCGAACCCTTGATCGAGATCCTGCCGGGCATGACGCACGAACAAATCATGGAACTCCGAGCCGAGTACAAGCGCCTGGTAAAGACGGGCCCGGATCGCAAGGGTGTGAACATCGCCAAGCACATTCGCGCCCGCCTCAAGGACGAGGATCCCAACCTCATGAAGGCCTGCTACGCGACCGCCCTGGGCCGTTGGGAATCTGAAGCGTACTGGGCCAACTTTTGGTACCACGGGGACAAGACCCGCCGGGAGCTGCTGATTGAATCCCTGATGGGGCGGACCAACGAGGAGATCCGCATGATCAAGGAGGGCTTCAGCGACAAGAAATACGCCAATTCTCTGACCAAGTGCATGAAGATGGAACTCAAGGAGGACAAGTTCAAGAAGGCGGTGCTTATGGTTCTTGATGAAACCAGAATGGAGGAGACGGACAGGTTCGGACGTCCCCTGAGTTTGGAAATCGATATCGTCGAGAGTGATGTGCGGCAGCTCTACAGGGCCGTGACAAGCGAGAAGGGCGGCGAGAGCTTGATGATTCAGATTGTGACGCAGCGGAGTGATTCGCACCTGAGGGAGGTGATGAGGGTATATAAGCAGGCTTACAAGGGAGCCAACTTTGCAAAGGATGCATTGAAGAAGAGTGGAAACTTGGTTGTAAGTCTTTCTTTTTTTTTTTTTTTTTTTTTTTTTTTTTTTTTTTTTTTTTTAAAAAATAAAATTTTTTTTTTTTTTTATTTATTTTTTTTTTTTTTTTTTTTTTTTTTTTTTTTTTTTTTTTTTTTTTTTTAAAAAATAAAATAAAAAAATATAAAAAAAAAAAATTTTTTTAAAAAGGGGAGATTTTTT
>MU865046.1:87120-105046 GCA_033576145.1 Cladorrhinum samala | reverse complement strand
AAAATAAAAAACCCACCGTGGGCCCACCCTCTTTGTGGTGGGTTGTGGTTAAAAGGGGCTAAATGGAAAACAAAAAACCCAAACATTTTCACTTTTTTTTTTTTTTTTTTTCTAATTTTTTTTTTTTTTTTTTTTTTTTTTTTTTTTTTTTTTTCCTCCCTTTCTTTTTTCCATCAAGCAAACAATCATAACATACCTGTATCGCCCAGATTGGCTGCCGTCTCGTAGTACTGCTTCGCAGCGATTGGGTCTTTGGGAATCCCCCACCCGTGTCGAAAACAATTGGCCAATTCAAAGATGGCCAGAACTAATTCACCCTTTGCCGCTCCTCCCTTTTTCAGTCCAGCCTGCAGGGCCATCTGCTCAATCTCTGCGGCATTGGACGCCGCCGCCGAGAGGTAATTGACGGCAGCTGCGGTGTTTGGAACACATCCCCATCCATGTCTGTGTTTTTTGTGGAGGGAAGACCCATATGTGTCAGTCTGAAATCATTGGGAGGGAAAATAACCTTCTTGGTTTGATTTTTTTTGCCATTTGAAATCCACATACCTCAAAGCCAATCCGTACAGAACCTGGCTCAACGGATTATTTGCCCCCTTCGGATCCGCCAACCGGGCAAACAGCGCGGTTGACTCCTCCAGCTTCCCGGCTTCGTGCAGCCTGATGGCCTCTTGAATATCCTCATCAATAGCCTTGGAGCTAACGGCTTTGGCCCCCGGTCCGGGAGCCTGTCCGCCGTCCTCGCTCGACCCGTCCCCTCCTAGCCTCAACTGCGGCAACGTAGGCGGCGAACTCCCGTGCACCGGCGTGCCCGGCCGGCTACGGTGCTTCTCGTTCTCCCTGGCGAGAATGGTAGCCCGCTTCTCCCACTGTGACTCGGTACCTTCTCTGTCATCTTCCTCGTTTTCCGGCACAACAATATCTGGCAGATCCTGCGGGACGTTTTCCGAGCTCGCCGGGGAGCGGCTGAGGTGCAGACGCTGTGATAGGCGCCTGTGTCCGCCCGAGCTGCTGTGGGTGCTGGCTTCGGATGTGCTCCGGCTCCGAGGGGACCGGAAGATATCCAGGCTCCGGTGTTTGGAGCCTGGCGACCTCTCGGGGTTTGGCTGGAGGTAAGTGTTGTCGCCGAAAGAGTTTGTCCTTTCTTCCGGGCCGGGAGGGTGGATTACTTCGGCGTTGTGGGTGTCGGTACGCATGATTGTGAATTCGGGAGGTGGTGCGAGCGCCGGGGAGGGCTGGGCACCGCCTTCGGCTCCCGAAGCCGAGTCCTTCCTCCTGAATTTGTCACGGAGACCCATTTTTTTTTTTCGCGAAAAAAATTAAAAAATTCCTTGGAAGTGCTTCACTGTATGCTTGTTGATGGTTATTGCCTGTTGATATTCTGAAATTGGCGATTTGGACTTGAAGTCGGGGGAATTTACAAATGCGGCTGCGGCGGCGGGGTATCTACAAAACTCCGAGGTTTTAACTGAGTGAGGGTGATGAGTTTGAGAGCCGGCGGGAATGAGATGAGATGCGAGTTGAGAAGGCAAACGCAACTTGATGAAATGAGAGAGAGCGAAAAAAAAACAAAAAAAAAAAAAGAAAAGCAAGTGAGGCTCCGTTTCTAATAAATCACTGATGTCGCATCTGGCGCAACCTGAAAAAGCAGAGAAATGAAAGGGATCTCAGCCCGTCGGCCATGGCTCTTGGGAATGGATGCCGTCGCTATCTTTGGGATTCAGCTAAGGTAGGCAACACAATTGTACCGCCGGCGCCAGCGGCAGCGGTCGAATGTGGCGGGGCGGAGTTCCTGGGGCAGTGGTGCCGCTACAACCAGGCTTCGCCTCGTGTTGACGCCTTTCTCTGGTAATGATTTCACCTGTCTGAAACAGGCATCCAAAGCTGATTTGCGCCTTCCATGACCGGTGCCATTCACATTTGTTGTTGCAGATCGAAAGAACGACGGGGTCCATGACAGGGAACAGGGAACGGGGATTTTAAAAATGCCGTCAAAAGGCAGGTGGGGGATTGTGAGATACCTATATATATCTTACATCGCGGCAATACCTACATCGCCCGATTAGCTCAGCTGGTTAGAGCGTCGTACTAATATCATCCCTGGATCATATCTAGTAATGCGAAGGTCAACAGTTCAATCCTGTTATTGGGCATTTCTTTTTTTTTTTCCCTCCAACGATTGTATGAATCGCAAGACCAAAAGATCGAGGATGCCGCTTGCCCTTTTTGGCAAATCCATCCAAAGAGGTTGCAGCGATGGTGCAATCTGGGGAAGTCGGTCTGGAACTCGTCGAGTCGTCGAGACCCCAGATGGTGGTACAGATATCCTAGCTGAAAATGGAAAGTGGGCGTTTTTCACGTCCGATACATAATTCTAGGCCATGCACGGGCCACAGGTTCACGAACTCCTGAGGTCGATTGACCGCGACTCTCACTGCAGCAGCCAGCAATTCGCCAATTGGTCTGCTTCCCTCACGGCCTGTCCCATGGCCTGCCGATTGGAAACCCGGAACCAGCAAGGCATTGTTGTGTCCGACAATCCAGCGAAGCCCGATCCTGCTCCAGACATCCCAACCCCGTTTCCCCCCCGCGGCCTTCACCCGACGACAGCCACGCCGGCGATAATTCCAAAATGGCACCCAACGCGCCGCCCAAGCCCACCCCACCGCGCCGGTCGCTGACACAGAAGGGAACCGAGAGAAAGAAGCCCGGTCCGGCACCGAAACCGCTGTCAGAGCGGCTCAAGAATAAGCCCTTGAAGCAGGTCAAGCGCATCGAGCGAAGCTACACCCGAGAGCGCAAGGTCGAGGTGCTGCTGTACCTTCTCCAGCACCGGGTGCCCGACCCACGACCCCGAAAGGTCCCCCGCCGCCGAATCGGGCAGCCCCACGAGGAGGAGCTGACGCAGCCCATGGTGGCCAACGAATACGGAGAGCTTGTGTGGTACCGCGCACCCACGTATTCGGAGGCGTCTGAGTTCTGGAAGATCCCCACGCCAACAATCCAGGGATGGTGGGATGCGAGAGAGAAGATCCTCGAGGGCACCGGCTTTGAGCTGCCCAAGGTTGGGCCGGGCGGTGTTTCAACAGCTATTTCTGACCATGCTGGGCCGGACGGAGTCAGCAGGGCGCTGGCAGAGGCTTCGGGCGAGCAGGTAGGAGAAGCGACGGGAACGGCCCAAACGCGGGGACCTGGCGATGTTCCGATGCCCGTCTTCCGGGCGGGCGAAGGTATCGCCAAAGAAGGACAGAGGGGTGCGGCGGCCGTGGCTGCGGAAGAAGCGCCCGCTGCGAACGGAGCTCCACCAACTCCTTCGTCCAACCCTTCATCGTCTCCAAACACACATTCGGCACCTTCGACCGTTACACCGGGCCCGGGCCCGAGCCCGAGCTCGGCCCCATCTTCGGTGCCAAGACAGTCTCCTGGAGCTCAAGGGCTTACATCCAACCCGATAAATGGGCCCCCTTCCACTTCGGTCATGATTGGCACCCAACCGCAACCGCAACAACGCCAACCTCCGCCGCCACAACCGTCCGCAAACGTCGCACAACGTGGCCCCAATGGCGGAGTCCGTGCTACTGGTATTCGAGCGCCACGTCTGGCTCCAGCTCCCGGCGCCGTGCCAGTCGGACATGCCGGTTCACAGGCCCCTCCTCACGCAGTCGGACCACCACCACCGTCGCCTGCATATGCCGGTCCGCATCCACCTCCACCTGACGGAATACCTCCAGCCTTTAATCCAGCGCACTATGTTGTTCTCTACACTGGTCCGCATCCGGGGCCTTGGGCCTTTCCCGGCCAGCAGTGTCTTCCACCGGGTATTGTGCTCCCCATTGTTTATGCCAATCAGCCCGTAGGCATTGGCCCAGCCGGTTTCGTGTCCGTGTATCCAGCTCCGCAAGCCCCAGTCCCCAACGGTCCTCCTCCGCCTCCACCCCCGAATGCCATGCAGTATCATCGCCATCACCTGAGTAATAATAATGTCAACAACAGCAACAGCAATGGCCATCCCGGACAGCACACCATCCAGGACGCATACGGAGCCCACCCTAATTCGAATATCGGCCAGCCACCTGTCCTGCATGGAGCACATCCACCTGTACACCATCCATCACCACAGAGTCCCCATCCATCTCAAGGGCCGCCGCACCCGCCGTCGGCACTTAATGGTCAACAGCCAATGACGCCCGGTGCCCAAGTTCCTCACTCGGGGCCCACCGGCTACGTGAGCCCCTACGCTCCACCCGACATCGCTGGGCCACCTCCAATCGCGGCAGCTCAACCATCACCGACAGCACACAGCATGCCAGGGAAGCTGCCCAAAGTTGCCATTCCAAAACTAGCACCAAAGAGTGTGCGTCAACAAACACAACCGCCGCCACCACCACCACCGCCATCGTCACAACATAAACAACAACAACCCCCACTACCACCCACGTCGACAGTCCTTCCAGTCCAAAATCAACAACAAGAACAACAACAACAGCAGCAGCAGCAGCAGCCGGATGTTCTTGTTGATGGTAGCATCGCCGCTAACGCGCCTGCGACGCAGGTCCAGACGGCGCACGTGCCGCTCGACGGGAAAAACAGTACATTGGATAGACCAACACCCAGCAGCGATGGAAGCGAGGGCGATCAGGCATCACCACAGACTCTATCCCCACCCGAGGAGGGGGAAGAAGAAGGGGCGGATGAGGATGTCTCAGTTATTACCCAGGACGCTTCCGCCGTAGTACCAGTGTCGACAGGAGATGCTACCATGGAGGAAACGGAGACTCGGGATTGTTCCGTTGTGGAAACGAGTACGGAGGACAACTCCTCCGCAGAAACGCCCAAAGTAGAAGTAGTAGAAGCAGAAGAAGCAGAAGAAGCAGAAGAAGACGCAGAAGAAGACGCAGAACAAGATGAAGATATTGATAATGAAATCATGACCTTGGAAACGGAGGAAGGATCGTCTTCTTTGGCCGAGAACCGCGTCTCGGCTGCTGCTGCTGCGGAGGATTCTCTCATGGATATCGACGCGGCTGAAGAAGATACTTGTTTCACTTCTAAACAAGAACATGGACAGGAGTTGGAAAGGGAACAGCAGGAAGATGAGCAAGAAGAGAAGGAGGACGAGGAACAGCAAGAGGATGATGAAGAGGAGGTTCAACAACAACAACAACGACAACAACATCGTCATCATCCGTCGAGTAATAATGAGACTCAATTCCAGACGAGGGCAGAAACTCCTCCTTTGATGGAGACGGAAATGGAAGATGTGCTGATGCAAGTGTCTACCGAAAGTTGAAGGGGTGTTCTTCTTTCATAAAGCAGTAAGTATAAGGGGAGGGGAGGGATCGTAGACTATTTTCAAGAAGAGAGAAAGATAAGGATGGAATTCAAAATCCTTTTTTTTTTTTTTTTTTTTTTTTTTTCAAAGATTCAATCATATCTGGGCTTTATACATATGGCAGGAGCATGAATTGGTGTTTAGTGTTTTTGGGTTTTGGTTAGGTTTGGAATAGCATATACATACATATATGGATGGCATTTTAGAAAAAGAAAAGAAAAGGAATCTATCTAGTTTAGATAACAGAATAATACAATCAATCAATCAATGAAACATTTGACAAAATACTATCAAATTCATTCATCCATCGTTTCTAACCCCCCAAACAAGAGGGGGGAGGCGGAGGGGGTGATTATGAGATGATGATTTATATTATTCATAAACGCATCTTTACTTTTTTTCTAGTTTGTTTATTCCTTGCACAGTACATGATTACCGCCACCTCAAGATAAACTGGCAAACGCCCTCTTCCTAACCTCCTTCTTCTTGGAGCTTTCCTCCTCCTCCTCCCACTTGTCGTCCACGTACTCCCTGACCCCCTTATCAGCAATCTGCATGCCCACCACCTTGAGCGCGGCAATGTTGTAGCCCATCTCGTCCTTTTGCTTCCTCAGCGCCCCCCGCAGGTTCGTCCTGATGCCGTCGAGCATCCCTTTCATGGTCTTTGAGGAAACTATCTGCTTGTGGTGGGTCTTGAGCATGAAGAACAGGATCCGGCAGGTCAAGGGTATGTTCATGCTCCTCAGCGCAAAGATGTTGAGGAAGGTGAACAGCATCGGCACCGAAGCGAAGGGGAGCACCAGGAGCGCGTCGTGCAGCGCCGAGGCTTTGATTTTTTGCAAGGTCGACATGACGTACTGCTCTGCCGAGATGTTGCCCAGCGCCATGAAGATGGGGTTCCGCTGCGGCGGGGCCATGTTGGGGTTGGAGAGCTTCGCTTCCTCCCACTCCTTGACCACGTTGAGGTCGGCCATGCCTAGCTCCAGGGCTTCAGCGATGCGTTCGCCGGCCATCAGCGTCTCTACTGTCTGCTTGGATGCCGCTGCGACCTCGCGGTTCTCGTCCTGGGCGTCTTCGTCCTGCTCCAGGGAGGTGGTGAGGGTGGATTCGTAGAGTTCTTCGAGCTCCTTTTCGCGTTCTTCTTCGAGGAAGATTTGCTCGTCGCTCTCTTCCCAGACGCGGATGGACTTGTCGTGGGATGCTGAGACCAGGACGCGGCCGCTGTGAGAGACCGCCAAGGCCCAGATTTCGCCAAAGTGGCCGTCGATGCGCTGGATTTGTTCGAATTTGTCGCCGTCCCAGTATTTAATCGTTCGGTCTTTGGACGCCGAAAAGAAGTGGTGGCCGTTTCCGTCCGAGTTGTGGGGGATGAAGGCGACCTGCAGGATGGAGTCTTGGTGCCCGAAAAGGGCCTTGTGGCAGTCGCCAAAGTCGAGGCCCCATATTCTGATGTTCTTGTCGGCTGAGGAGGTGACGATGAGTTTGCTGTCGTAAGAAATGTCCATGCTGAGGACGGGGAGTTTGTGTCCGTAGAGGTTGAGGTAGAGCTTGAGGGTGTCGACGAAGAAGACCTTGACCGTGCTGTCGAGGAGGGCGACGGCTAGGAGTTTTGAGTCGGGGGAGAATTTCAAGCTCAGAATGTCGTCCGAGACTTTGAGTATTCTTGACTGGACAAGCTTGAGTTTTGGTGTTGTTCGGGTCGTGCCCAGGACCTGCTCCTGGATGATCTTGAAGTCCCAGAATTTGGCGGTTTTGTCTGCGCCTCCCGAGACGACTGATTTGCCGTCGGGGTGGACTTGTAAGGCCCATACGGCGTGGCCGTCGTGTGCATTGACGCTTTCCAGCAATGCTGCCGAGCCAACATCGTACAGCTGAAGCTCGCCTTCTTTGGTACCAACCACGACCACCTTGTCACCCGGCAGGAACGCGCAGCACAACGCATATCCGCACTCAAACGTCCTGATGCACGCTTGCGTTCTGATGTTCCAAATCTTGAGGGAGCCGTTTGCCGCCGATGCCAGCATCTTGTCGTCGGAGCTAATGGAAAGAGATCGCACATCTGTCCGGTGGCCTGGAAGCTCGACAGCTAACGCCTTGTTGTAGTCGGGTGCGTCGCCCTTGGACTTGAGCTTATCCTTTCCTACCACAGTGTACAGCTCCAGCAAGTTATTCGTCATGCCGACTAGGAGTTGGAGATCCTTGGTCGACCCGCCCGTCGCCCAGTCGACCGATCTGACCTTGCCTGTCGTCCTCGCGATAAGGTGCTGCACAAATACATCTGAAATCTCGGCCTTGGTGATGTCGTCACCCTCGGCATCCTCCACCTCGGCCTCGGCCCCCTTTTTGTCCTTTGCTGCCTTCTCCTTTCTCCTCTTCTTTTTCCTTGCCAAACTCTTTTTGATTTCGGATTCGGACCTTATCCTCCATATTTCGACATTCTTCTCGACTCCGTGTACTGCAAAGTAGTCACGGCGCGGGTGGAAAACGACCTCGACCGCTCTCTCCTTGCTCGACCGGTGCAAAGTCCCCCTGTCGTGGAGGAAATTTACTGATTGTGTGAGATCGACATGCTGCGCCGAAGCGGCTAATGACGCGACATCCAGGGCCCAGACCTTCATCTCGCCATCGTTCCCTGCCGTCACGCACAAGTCCAAGTCCGGTGATAGGCCCAGTGCCCAGCACTCGCCATTGCTCTGAGCGACGTGCGTCTCGATGCAATGCCGCGACGAAAGATCCCAGAGCTTGATGAGCGCGTCCTTTCCTGTCGTGAGGAGGAAGCCTTCGGCAGTCTCGCTGTCCACAGCCATCAGGGCCTGGCCGCCCTCGTCGTCGTGTACTATCGGTTCGGGCTCGATGAATCGCAGTCCGGTGATTTGATCCTTGTGTCCTCTCAGCTTGTACTGTCCCACCTCGGCGACGAGGTCCCAAATAATAACATCGGTGTCCCTGGCGCCGCTCGCCAGCCGCACGCCAGTCTTGTCGAAGGCGAGGGCAGTGATTGCCGACTTGTGCCCATTGAAGCTCACGATGGAGGTGGCGATCTTGCTGTCCCATAACCTGATGCTTCCATTCTCGTAGCCGACGGCGAACACATCTGGGTCGGTCTTGCTTTGTGCGATCGCCGTCACCTGTGCCTTGCAGCTCTCATCCCACCAGCGACCGAGCAGCTCGCCCTTTTTGACATCCCAAATCAAGACTTCTTCGTTGGATGCGACAATGGCCTGGCCGGCGCCGGTACCGCCCGACTTTTCTTTCCTTGACCAGACGAGGTTGGAGGTGCTGGATGTGACGACGCCGAAGGACTTGGATGGCTCGAATTTTCTGGGAAACGTCAGGAGTGTTGGAGAGAGAAAGAGAGAGAGATGATGATGAATTGGCCAACTTACAGGTATGATTTGACCATATTTGCGACGCCAAAAAGGTCAAATTCGCACTTTGCAACTTCTCAATGCAAGAGCGATTCTCAAATCGTCTTTATCTAATGTTTCCTGGCGCGCCAAACCTCGGTGGGATGTGCCAGAAACCTTTTTTTTTTTTTTTTTTTTTTTTTTGGTCTGGCGATAAGATAAGACATCTTTAAATTTCCACTAGCCACAAGCATCCATCCACAAGGGAAGCTCCATTGTGGCTGGCTGCTGCAGGCTGCAAAGCCTTTGATTGATTGCGGGGGCAGCTCGAAGCTCCTTCCTGGGTTCTTCAGGGGAGGAGGGGCCGGGGGGTCCAGTGGATGTTTTGTCTTGGCAGCACCTAATTACTACTGTACTTGACATGGCTGGGCAACGTCAGCCTGCCCAGCTCACCACGGAAACCCAGACCCCACCACCATCTCGGGATAGCGGTATAGCTTCAGGAGGACGACAACATGTTGCTGCTCGACTACCAGAACGTTTTGATACAATCGGTGCTCACGGAGCGGTTCTCTGGGTGGGTACAACCAAAAATGGGTGCCACGACGACTCGCTTGACTTGACCGACTGACATGGCGGCGGCCCCCTTGGCGGACGCGCGCGAACAGAGCACCGCCCGTGTCCATCGACCAGACGGTATCCGACTTTGACGGCGTCATCTTCCACATCTCAACCCCCGACACCAAGACCAAGATCGTCATCTCCATCCAGATCCGCTGCTACAAGGACCTCGTCCGCTACGGCGCCGAGGACGTGCTCAATCGCGAGTATGGCCCATACGTCATTGCCCCTGAGCCGGGCTACGACTTCTCCATCCAGGTCGACCTCGAGAACCTGCCCGAGAGCAAGGAGGAGCGCGAGGAGCTGGTCAAGAAGATCTCGCTCCTGAAGCGCAACGCCATGGCCGGTCCCTTCGAGCAGGCCTACCAGGAGCACTATCAGCTCAAGGCCGAGGCTGCCAAGTTCACCACCGAGGAGGCCCCCCAGGGCGTGCGCGAGGGCGGCGAGGTCAAGGCGATCCACTACCGCGAGGAGGAGGCCATCTACGTCAAGGCCAGCCACGACCGCGTGACCGTCATTTTCAGCACCGTCTTCAGGGAGGAGACGGATCGCGTGTTTGGAAAGGTCTTTATCCAAGAGTTCGTCGATGCGCGCCGGAGAGCCATCCAGAACGCGCCTCAAGTTCTGTTCCGCAACGACCCCCCTCTCGAATTGCAGGATGTGCCGGGGGTAAAGAACACCGGCACAGGAGATATTGGTTATGTGACCTTTGGTATGTTGTTTTTGGGCTGAGGCGAAACCGATGCAAAAGGGTTGTGCATACAATTAACACATGGGCAGTTTTATTCCCCCGCCATCTTACTCCCCAGCGGATGCCGGACGTCATTTCTCACATCCAGACCTTCCGCGATTACTTCCATTATCACATCAAGGCCTCCAAGGCATATATCCACACCCGCATGAGACGACGGACAGCAGACTTCCTCCAAGGCAAGCAATCCCTGCCGACCTGTTGCGTCGCCCAGCCAGCTAACAACTTGCAGTTCTGCGCAGGGCGAGACCGGAGAACGAGGAGAAGGAACGCAAGACGGCGAGCGGCAGGACTTTCAAGGTTGGGAGCTAGAGGATGCGCTTGCGACTTGTTTGTTTTTATGTAGAACGGGACAAATTACGGTAGCCAACGAGGGGAAGTGCAATTGGTAAGCCGAAAAAAATCAAAATCACAAATTGAGTCTCTGATGGTCTTTTTGGTTTACCTTATCGACCCTTTGATTGGAGACCTTTTTTGGGGGTGCCTCTAAACGACCAGGACTGGAAATGTTTTCCTTGAAATCCTCCTTTCCCCCAGCCCAGGCCCGGCAAGGGGCTTTTGTTTATTACTTAGTGATGGAACATAGTGAGCCAAGAGGGCGAATCAGTTTCGACCGGCAAATTTTAGTTTTCCGGGACTCGCCTTTCCAAAAGAGTCTCCCTCTCATAGCATCTCTACTGCCGGTTGATTTCACACAACCCCACATTTGGTTTTCCCCGCCGTGGCCTTTCTCCGCACCATCTCACCTCAGCAGCCGTCACCGCACGGTCTCATCCCCCCCCCCCCCCCGACCGGCAACCATCAAGGATGTATTGAACGCCATTTATTGGATACCAATCCTACAACATTCCGATGGCCGGGTATGATTCTGCGGTTGGTTGGGGCCATTGTAACCTTGTCCTTTTCTGTCTTGGGGTTGGTTGAGTTCGCCAAATCTTGGGGAGGAGGGGGGAGGGAAGAGGGGGATTATTATTATAGTAGGTGATGATAAATAGGGTTGGTTACTGGTGTTTCAGAATGGGCTGATTTTATTTCAAGTGAATTTTTTTTTTAAAAAAAATAAAAAAATAAAAAGAGGAGGGGGTTCCTAATTTGTTCAAGGTAGTACAGACAACTCGAGATATATTGCATACTTATATTATTGTTATTCTTCTTCTTCTTCCTTCGGCAAAAGAAAAAAAAAAGAACAAAAAGCACGGAAGTACCTTATTTCTAAAACCTTGAGAAAGAAAACCTGGGAGAAAAGAGAGAGAGAGAGAGAGAGAGAGAGAAGCCTACTAAAGACCTATTTCACGTCTACTACTTACTGCTCGGTGTCAACGCACCATGGGATCCATCCAAAGCGAGGCACGTGTCGAGAGACATGATGCTCCCATGCAGGAGATCCGAGAGGACTTTACGCTCAAGAATGAGACCTTTACGCTCAAGAATGAGACAGTCGAGAACATGAGGCCGATGAAGGTTATCGTTGTCGGAGCCGGGCTGTGTGGGATATACGCCGCCATCAGGTTTCCCGAGAGGTTAAGGAACGTTGAGCTCGTCGTCTACGAGAAGGGCGAGAAGGTTGGCGGGGTGTGGTAAGTTTTCAGTTTCGCCTAGGTCTTTCTTGTGTTAAAAAAAAAAAAAAAGAGGCTGGAGAACTAATAAGATAATAATGATTAACCTCTTATAAGGTGGCTGAACAAATATCCTGGCGTTGCCTGTGATGTCCCTTGTAAGTGTGCATTACTTTTTTTTTTACCCTCGTAACGTAAAAGCCGTCGAAGCTCGCTAACACACCTCGGGGGACAGCACATTCTTACCAATACTCCTTTGCTCCGAACCCGGACTGGAGTGACTTGTACGCCCCGGGAGCTGAAATTCAGCGATACTTTGAGGGTGTTGCTGATAGGTTCGGCGCGAAGAGGTTCATCAAGACATCTCATAAGGTCGAGCACGCGGAGTGGAACGACGCAGACAAGAAATGGTGTGTGCTTTGAATTTTGAGTGTAATTCTGAAGTAAACAATATTAACATAGAATGTCCTTGTAGGAAAGTCAAAGTCCGTAATCTCACGACCGGAGAGGTGATGGATGATGAATCCCACGTCCTGATCACGGCAAGAGGGCAACTCAACGAGATCAGATGGCCAGATATTCCAGGTCTTGACAGTTTCAGGGGCAAAATCATGCATTCAGGTCAATGGGATGACACGTAAGTCCCTACCAAAACCTCTTCCTCCCCCTTTTTTCCTTGGTTACGGAACAAAATAAAACTAACAACAACCCTCCCCTTTTTTTCTTTTCTATTCCCAGCTACGACTTTCGCAACAAAAGAATCGGCGTAATCGGCAACGGTTCCAGCGCAATTCAAATCATTCCCAAACTTCAAAAAATCCAAGGCGCAAACCTGACCTGCTTCATGCGCTCCCCAACCTGGATCTCCCCTGCGTTCGGCGACGTATCCATGCAGTCACTCGGTCTCGATCCACTAGAATCATCATGTTAGTTTCCCTCCTTACTTCCTCTCTCCTCAAACCCCCCATTTACTAAAACCCCTTTTTTTCCTTTCCTTCCCAAAAAAAGTCACCCCTGAACAACGCGCCGCCTTCGCGTCGGACCCTTCCTACTACCTCAAAGTCCGCAAGGTATTCGAAACCGACGGCAACCTGATCCAGGACAGCACAGTCCTCGGCCACGAGATGCAGCTCCTCTTCCAGAACCAGTTCCTCTCAAACATGCAGGCCAAGCTCTCCGGCCGTGCCGACCTGACCTCCCTCCTGATACCCAAGTTCGCCCCGGGGTGCCGCCGCCTCACGCCCGGCAGGGGGTTCCTCGAGTCCCTCCTGGAGCCAAACGTGACGGTCGTTTCTTCCCCAATCTCGCACATAACACCGCAGGGCATCATTACGAAAACCAAAACCACCACCACCACCACCACCACCACCGCTACCGCTACCGCTACCGCTTCCCAATCCGACACCAGTATCCACGACCTCGACGTGATAATCTGCGCAACGGGGTTCCACGTCGCCTCGGCCCCTCCCTTCCCGATCCTAGGCAGGGAGTCCCTCCCGCTCAGCCAGAGGTGGTCGTCCCGCCCTTCCACCTACCTGTCCGTGGCCGTCGACGGGTTCCCCAACCTCTTCCTAATGTTTGGCCCAAACTCGGCCATCGGCTTCGGGTCGCTGACGAGGATCCTCGAAGCCCAGGGGGACTACGTGCTGAAGCTCGTCCGGAAGCTCCAGAGGGAAGGGTACGCCTCGATGGAACCCCTGCCGGAGCGGGTCAGAGACTTTGAGGAATACGTCGACGCTTTTTTCCGCGGGACCGTCTACATGGACAAGTGCAGCAGCTGGTACAAGTCCAATTCTTCTTCTTCTGCAGACGGCAGTGGCAGTGGCAGTGGCGGCGGTACGGACAGGGACAGGGACAGGGATAGGGTCGTAGGGCTCTGGCCCGGTTCTACTCTGCACGCCCTCGAGGTTTTGAGGGCTCCCCGGTGGGAGGATTGGAAGTACGAATGGGTCGATGACGGCGACGGCGACGGGGGGAGCAGGAAAAGGAGGAAGAACGCGCTGGCCTGGTTGGGTAACGGGAGGAGCATCACGCAGGATCCCGAATGCGGGGGGGATCCTTCTTGGTACATCAACCCAGAAGAGGTCGAGGTTCCCCTCGAGGGGGAACCCGAAAGGAATCAGAGGTTTAGGAATAGGCCTTGGGCTTATTGAATTTTTGTTTTTATTTGCATATGTATATCGTCAAGGTTTTCTTGGGGCATCCATTTTCAACATCAAAAGCCTCCCTCGTTCCTTGAAACCAGTCATGATCGGAACACACCCAGTGATTTTAATTTGAGGTAAACTTGGGTCCCCCTTTTCCTTCGCCCCCTCATTTCCTCCACATCTTACAAGGACCCGAAAATCCATATAATATCAACACCATTCTAATTATTATCCTATAATTACCCTATTTCTTAACAAGCTTATACTTTCCTCCGACAACCTCCATCTCCCCATTCCCAACCTTCTCCCCCAAAAACTCCTGCAGCTCCTCGACGCTCCACGGGAACCCTTCAGGAATCAACATCCTCATCATCATGGCAATCTGCGACACGGGCATAGTCGACTTGGCATTGGTCAACATGCCCTGGATATACCTCCAGTACATCTCCCTCCTCTCCTTTTCCTTTGCGCTCAGAGCTGGGACAGCAGCCACCACTGGCGGTTTGATTGCATC
Source organism: Cladorrhinum samala (assembly GCA_033576145.1). NCBI lineage: Eukaryota > Fungi > Ascomycota > Sordariomycetes > Sordariales > Podosporaceae > Cladorrhinum > Cladorrhinum samala. Next base: position 90,778 of record MU865046.1, on the reverse strand, counting down.
CCCTCCTCCTTCTTCAACCTGCTTTCCTTTCTCGCCCGAATCGCCAGCATTTTCCAAATCCTCAGCCAAATCCTCCACAACCATATATTCATCCGACCCAGGCCCTCCAACCCTCTTCAAAGCTCCCTTCTCGACCCAATAGTTGACGGCAGCCGAAATCAAGTCCTCATCCATCTGCAACTCCATATACAAATCTTCGATACTCCTCTTGACCGGAGACTCTCCTCCGTGGCCCCCTCCCTCTTGCTCCCCAAAAGCATAAATCACAGTCGCCTCCACGGTCCCGCAGTAAAAAGTCGCCGTCCGGTCCCTAAACTCCAATTCCACCTTGGTCTGGCCCACCTGGTTCAGCCAAGTCAGCTTCCTCCCGCTCTTTATATGCTCATACCCCTTTTCATACTCCTTTTGCATGTCCGCAACCGGCTTGGGCAATAAGAAGTGCTCCCTCTCCATTTTCGGCCAAAACAGCCTAGACAAGATTCGGGCATGATACTCCGCCCCTTTACCTCCACGATCTCCTTCCTCCTCGTCGTCGTCCTCGACTTTATTATCTACATCCTCGAATACCTGACCAGGCGTTGCCGATAAATGGCGCACTCGCCGCTGCTGCCCTTTCGACACCCGCTTGCGCCCAACAATCCGCGCATCCAGCGTTCTCGAGTCCTTTATATCCTTGATCATGACGTCGCAATTCTGCAGCGCCGGTTCCCCGAACCGTCTCTTGAGCAAGTCCAGCACCAAAGTCTCCTGCTCAAACGTAGCATCCCCGCCGAGCAGCAGCAGCCGATCAGCAACAACGGTTGAAAACTCCTTGATGAACATCTCGCCGCTTCCCAAAGCAGATATCAGCGTGCCAATCACGTCCTCGCTCTTGGGCCGCTTGTAGTTCGCTCCCGCATCAACAGGATCAGGCACCCAGTTCATGTCGTCCCAGTCAAGGTCATGGTCGTCCTCGGTAGTAAAGGGGACCCCCCTGTGGCTGCGGGCGAATTCGTTCAGAAGTACAGCCAGCTCCACCAGCTTGTTGGCCTTTTTGGGCCTAAAGTCTCTGGACGAAATACTACCTCGCCGAGACGCCTGCTGCTGCGGTGGGGGCGGAGGGGTACTCCGGTACGATGGACCAGCTGAGGCTGGAGTGCTGAATGGATCGTAATCGTCTCTGCGCTGCCTGCCACCCTTCGTCTTCTTCTTCTTCTCCCCGTGTTGCTTCCGCTCCTTGTCCTCAATCGCCCGCACAGCTTCCTGCTCCTTCGGGCTCGCGAGCAGGCCCGAGACCACCACCCTGACGGCATCGTCACGTTGGCACAGGTAGAGCTGCAGAGCGGGCTCGATCTGGCTGAGCAGGACCTTGCTATGGTCGAGAGCATGCAGCGTGCGAATGATGGCAATGTAGGTACGAAGGATCTCCAAGGTGCTGCTGCCAGGATGCAACAGTCTCTTTTGCAGCACGCGCGAGAAGCCGGCTTTAAGCTGCTGGCGACGTGCCGGAGTGGTTATAGTTGCGCGGAGATCATCAAGTGCGCCCTGGGAATCAGGCCAAGCGAGAACGATATCATACATCTCCCTGATACGCAGAGCCGCCAGCCTACCAAGGGCAAGCGACTGGGAAGTTTTGAGATCCGCTAGGGATACTGGCCTGGCACCAATCCAAGTGAGCACCTGAACGTTCAGCTTGGCAAAATGATTCTCGACCCAGTCTTGCAGAGACCGAATGCAGGGCGACGTCGGAGCGTGAGCGAGGGCTCGCGAGACCGAACTTGACGAGGTCGCGACGGCACTCGCGGCGTCGGTAGATGACCAGACGCCGCCGTAGGCCCCGGCGACGTATTCGGACATCATTGAGTCCATGACCTGGGCAAACAGCACCTCGAACCGCTCTCCGGTTAAGCCTACGTTGTGCAGCTGTCCAACCAGGTCAGCCAGCCGCTTCCTGGCAGCCAGCACTCTAAAGTCATCCTCGTGAGGCGGTGCCGGCCGACTACGTGAGCCTCCTTTCTCATTTGCGGAGGGTATGCCCAGGATGGTGCCGGCCAGGCGAACCAGAACAGCTTTTACAGACTTTATCAGCCCCTCCGGGGCAGAATTGGCGACGAGCGCATGAATATCTCTCCGGAAGCGGGTGCTGAGCGAGCCAACACGGTTAATCTCTTCAGGACTTGGATTAGGGAGATGAGCAAAGCCTGACAGAAGCTCGTTGAGGCCGTCAGAGTACCACTGCAGCGAGGTCTCGAGCGCCTTGATGCTGCTCATGACCATGACCATGTTGCGTTCATACTGCTTGCCTGTTCCCGTGGCCTCCCCCTCGTCGTCGTCGGCGGCTGCCGCCGAGTGGCGAGTGCAGACGTCGAGAAGGGGGACCACATGCTGCGCAAAATGTTCTCTGACCTGTTGGGTGTGCCAAGCAACAACATCCTCGGTGCGTGTAGCTTGAGGTAGCAACGACTTTGCTTCTTGCAGGATCCTAAAAGCCTCATGAAATTCCGCGTCAGAACATCGTTGCTGGAATGCCAACTGCGACTCAGGGGCGGCAGACGCAGGCAGCGCAATTCGTGAGGTCACTGCGTGCCATGCCCGGTCGTAGACAATCTGGTCGTTATTTGCCGCCGTCTCGAGCGAGGGGTGAAGCGGCTGTGCTGTGATGGGTTGAAATGCCGGCTCGGGAGTGGTGCTCCCTCTCAAGGTAGCCGAGGAGGATGATGGGGGGTATGCATGCCAGCGATGTGCTTGATGATCCTGGCGTCTGGAGTAATGGTCGGTTGGAGCAGCTGCGGGGCCACCGCTAGCTTGACCACCACTTGGTAGTGGGCGAGGCGCAGACAGCGAGACGTCAGTCTTGAACACGGACTGAAAGTTCCGCTGTCGACGTTGCTGTCCCCACGAAGATGAGACGGCAGTAGCTGACATGACCGAACTGGCAGATGGCAAACTGGCGAGAAGACGAATCAATGATCGAGGTGGTCTTGAACGGGGGTCCCCGTGATCTGCTATTGCCGGGCTCCGATGTGAAGTCTCTCTCTCACATTCACTCACCGCGAGGACGGCACTTGGCGATCCCGGAAGAGCAAGCCAGATATGGCGGCCCGGACCAATCCTGGCTCCCAGAAAATCGCAAGAATTGCCTGAGACGCCCCTGGCGGTTACCTATCTCACAACTGCTGGCCAGCGGCAATGGCCACACCCGCGTGGTGAAGCAAAAACGATATCGGGTCGTGACTTGCGGCGTGGCTGGTGGGATCGATGGCTGTCTTGGACGCTAGAAGCCCTGGACGGCCCAACGAGTCGGGACAAATGTAAAAAAGCCCTGCCAAGCTGCAGGGAAGAGAAATGGAGAGAAAGATAGAGAGAGAGACGGAAATAACATAAAACGAGCTATCGAAATGGCGATGCTGAGTTAGTCCCGTATCTCAACGAGGCCGGTGGTCCAATCGATCACCAGTGGGCTGCTCCGTCATTCCAGGTTGTAATCTTGTGCAAACCCCCCAAAATTCGATAGTTCCCTCCAGATTCTGCGGGCCGCAATTGAGGCCGGCCACCTAGGCGGGCAGGTGTGGACGATACAAAGCTTTTTTTTTTTTTTTTTTTTTTTTTTTTTTTTTTTTTTTTTTGTATTGTTTTTTTTTTTTTTTTTTTTTTTTTTTTTGTTCCTAAATGAGTAAAA